>PVKH010026187.1:0-13263 GCA_004027955.1 Chaetophractus vellerosus | reverse complement strand
CCTCTCTCCCTAAGTGATTCAGACCAATGCTGTTTTCTGCAAGTGTATCCTGAACCATGTTTGCAGTCCTGGCAAGGCTACCTGGGGAATTTGTTTTCTAACCTTACACAGGTTTTAGTTTGCTAAGGGCTGCCTTTGCAAAAATACCAGATGTGGGTTGACTTTTATAATGGGAATTTATTAGGGTAAAATCTGACAGTTTTGAGGCTGTGAAAATGTCCAAAATCAAGGCGTTGTCAGAGATGCTGTCTCACCAAGGGTCGGCTGCTGGCAGATGAGGGACTCCTGCCATGTGGCGAGGCAAGATGGCGCTGGTCTCTGCCTTCTCCTCCAAGCTCAGTTCTCCCTGAGCTCAGCTGTGGGCCATCAGGCACATGGCTGTTTTTCCCCAGGCCTTGTCTCCTCAGTTTCAGGCTGCTCTGCTGATGCCAGCCTCGGCCCCTCTCAGTCTTTCGGGGTTTCTCTGTAGGCTTGCTTTCTCCACGAGCTCAGCTCTCTCACATGGCAGGGTAAGAATGACAGTTCTCTTTCTCTGTGTTCTCTGCATGTTTCTCCAGCAAGCGGGCCAAGACCCACCCTGGGTCAGGCCTTACTGAAGTACTCCAGTCAAAGCCCCCAACTGAGTCCAGGGCAATCAGAGGGTCCCACAGTCTCATCAGAGGCCCTTAACCAAAGCAATCTAATCTAAAGGTCCCTTCTCCCACCACATGGAGTCGGTTTATAGGCACAGGAATGGCTTAGCTTAAGAACATAATTTTCTGGGGTCCACAAAAGACTCAAACCAAGACAACATGTGTTAACAGAAGGGAGAGTAATAATAGCAAGCACCTTTTTGGTTTTCTATGTGGCTGCTGTAACTAATGACCATAGACCTGATGGTTTAAAATAATAGAAGTTGATTCTTTACTCTTTTCTGGAAGGCAGAAGTCCCAAACCAAGGTGTGGGCAGGGTCTGCCCCACCCAGGGCTCTCGGGTGGGGTCCTTCCTGCTTCCAGCTTCTGGTGGCTGCTGGCGTTCCTTGGCTTGTGGCTTCATTGCTCTCTCTTCTCCAACTTCACATCGCCTTGTCTTCTGAGTATGTGTGACTTTTTATTTTTTATTTTATTTTTAGAAAAGTTTTAGATTACATAAATGTTACATAGAAAATATAGGGGATTCCCATATACCCCATCTGCTCCCCCTCCCATACTTTCCCTTCTTAACAACATCTTTCATTATTGTGGTACATTTGTTACAACTGATGAACCCATATTGAAGCATTGCCACTCACTGTGGACTACAGTTTACATTATGGTTTACACTTTGCCATGCAGTTTTATAGGTTTTGACAATGTATAAAGGTCTATATCTGTCATTGTCATGCAGTGACTCATGATGGGATTTATGGCCTGTATTAGTCAGCCAAAGGGGTGCCTTTGGAAATATACCAACAATTGGTTGGTCTTTATAAGGAGTATTTATTTGGGGTAGAAGCTTACAGTTACCAGGCCACAAAGCATAAGTTTCTTCCCTCACCAAAGTCCACGTGTTGGAGCAAGACAGCTGCCGATGTTTGCCAGGGTTCAGGCTTCTGGGTTCCTCTGTTCCCGGGCTGCGTTTCTCTCCGGGCTTAGCTTCTGTTTCTTCTACAAGTTCAGCTGTAGACCATGAGGCTCTCTACGCTTTGCTTCTCTCCACGAGGCCAGCTGTAGACTGTCAGGCGAACTGCTCACTTGTCTTCTCCTGGGGCGCTCCTCTCCAACATCAGAACTGCATCTCAAAAATCTGCTTCTCAAATCTCTGTCTTTTGTCTTGCCTTTTATACTTGAGACCACACCCACCGAGGGGTGGGGCTCAACGTCCCACTGACGGGGCAGTTAATGCCCCAATCACAATCCAATCACGCTCAGATTAAGAGATCAGTCTACAAGCATGATTCAATTTATATTTTTGGAATTCATAATTAGATAAAACTGTCAAACCATTACATGGCCCATCTAGATAGTTCTGGATAGTCTTGTCATCTCAAGTTCCTTAATGTCATCACATCTGCAAAAATCCTTTTTTTTTCCCCAAGTGAAGTCACTTTCTCAGGATTAGGACATGGACAGCCCAACTAGAAAATCTCCACATCCATTGTTTTAAAAAACCTGGAAGCTGAGTCCAAGAAAACAGGTGTAACTTGCTCAATCTCACACTGCTGGTAATTGGCAGAATCAGGAGTCTAACACAGGGCTGTGTCCGGTAAAGATGCTGAGTGCATCCCATTGTCTACTGTGCCAATCATAACTGCACCTGAAAGCAAGATTTTTAAAAATTAAATGAGGGGCTGGCTGTAGCCCAGTGGATAGGGTGCCGGTACACAACATGGGAGGCCCTGGTTTCGGTTCCTGGGGACCTCTCTGAGTGGGCAGACCGCCTGAGAAGGCAAAGCCGCTGTGGGCGGGGCAGAGCCACCATGGGTAGGGCGAGCCGCCTGGGAACGTAGCAAAGCCGCCCACAAGCGAGGCAAGCCGCCTGCGCAGTGAGCTGACTCGGCGCGTCGCCGCAGCTGGGGGGAGACAAAGCAGACATAGAAGAACACAAAAAATGAACACACAGCAAGAGCAAGCAGAAAGGGGAGGGATATGTAACAACAACAAAAAAATTAAATGAGCTGGTTTTGCCTGAGTAATTCACATCAGTACTTAACTATTTTCATAAGTACTTGGGGGCATTAGTCACCTTTGTTTAAACATCTTCAATTTTGTTTTCATATCTACAAATATGAATACTGTCTTCCTGATGGTATGGTTAATTAAAGCTACTGCAGTTTCTTCAGTAGACTGTAGATGGCTTTAGCTTCTGTGGTACATGAAGTCGAGAAAAATAATACTTGATTGTTCATTTTAGAATTTATGACTGTAATGTCCAGTACTGTAGCCACTCACTACATATGGTCATCTTAATTAATTTAATTAAAATTAAAAATTCTGTTCCCGAAATTTAAAAAATTTATTAGCCACATGCGGCTAGTGGCTACCGCAATGGACAGTGCTGATATTGAACATTTTCAACATCTAGAACATTCTATTGGATAAGTTTAATCTGGAGAGAAATCCTAATACAGAAGGCAGAGTACATGCTAGAGTTTTAAGAGCACATTAGTGCGCTTGCCTTGTGGTCAGTTGGCTGCTTGATTCACGTTAGAGAGGGAAGCTCTCAGGTATGTCGAATCCTTCAGACAAATAAAATACATCTTTACAGGTGCATAGCAAACTGCCTGGACCCCGCTGTCCAACTCTGCACATACAAACACAGTACCCCCGAGAGGAAGTAATTATCCTTAATAAGCACTCCTGGTTTGTGTGTTGTGTGGTTATTTTTCCTCTTTCTGTTAGGAGTAGCAAAGCTTTCTGCTCTGAGTTAATTCTCCTTACTCCATACAAAGTGAGTTCATATTCTAAGAAAGAAAATTTTATTCCATAGAATTCCATAGAATTTTGAGCTCTCAGTTCAAACTCCACTTCTGAATACAGGCTTTTCTGGTTTTCCCCACTTGTCCTTCATCAGATGTCATTGTTTCCGCCTTAATTGTCATAGGATCTTTTTTTCTAGCCCATTGCACACCAACATAGATGTGTTAACTATCTTGTGTTACAACTGTTGTACATTTCTAATCTCTCAAAGAAACCATGCTTACAGGACATACACTCACGCCCCTGCCTCGCAGATGAGAGGACAGCAGCCAGCACTCCGGGAATGCCCCTCGGCCCCTCCCTTCCTCCCTCAAAGATGTCCACTCTCCGGACACATAGTCATCCATTCATTCTGTCTGCTTCTGTACTTAAGTATGTACTTTTACTTAGTGTTTGTGAGTCTCATTACAAAGGCACCTGTTAGGCATAGCACTGGTGTCTTTCCATTGCCTCCCTGTATTCCACTGAATGGATAAACTACTAGTTATTCTTTCTACCACAGATGAACATTTTCTTTATTTCCAGTTTTGGAGTATTACTAATAATGTTAAACATTTGCCTGTGTTTTTTGGTGCCCTTAATGTATGCATTTCTATTGGGTATTGTGACAGTTTGAAATTCTTTTATGAATCTCCAAAAGAGAGATTATGTTTGAACTAATCCATTCCTGTGGGTGTGAGACCTTTTCAATTAGACTATGTCAGTGAGGCGTGACTCAGGTTGAGTCTCTGCCCTCTTGCTGGGTCTGATACAGACACACACAGGAAAAAGCTCTGCCATATTTGATCCTACAGTGTAAGAGAAAGGACTCAGGTTTACCCACAGCTGAGCTCAAGGAGAGAAGCCCCTGAGAGGCTCAAATAGGGTAGGCTTGGTAAGAGACAAGCCCTATGCCTTGTTGCCCACAGCTGAGCTCCAGGAAACGGTAGATTCTGGAGGGGAAGGCAGAGACCATTGCAGAGAGAGGTGTCCATCTTGCTTATCCATGTGGCCAGACAACACCGTCAATTAGCTGACTTTGGTGAGGAAGCACCTCTGATGGTGTCTTGTTTTGGACATTTCACAGCCTTGGAGCTGTAAGCTTTTACCCTAATTAATTTCCCATTATAAAAGCTAACCCATTTCTGGTACTTCGCATTTAGTAGCCCTTTGGCAGATTAAAACAGGTATACTCCTAGGAGTGAAATTGTTTGGGTCATCGGGCATATATTCAATTTAATAGTTACATTTCCCCCTAACTTACCTTTGAAAGCATGAAACTACAGAACATTGCACGAATGGCTCTCTGAGCAGCACCATGGTGGCTGGCAAGAATCAGCAAGCACTTCACAAAGGGTGGCAAAAAGGGAGCCCAGAAGAAAGTGGTTGATCCATTTCTAAGAAAGATTAGTATGATGTGAAAGCACCAGCAATGCTTAATTCATGAAATATTGGGAGAACACCAGTTGCTGGGACTCAAGGAACCAAAAGTGCATTTGATGACCCTAAGGGCTGTGCTTTAGCAGTGAGCCTTGCTGATCTGCAGGATGATGAAGTCGCATTTAGAAAATTCAAACTAATTACTGAGGATGTGCAGGGCAAAAACTGCCTAACCAACTTCCATGGTGGGGATCTTACCTGTGACAAAATGTGGTCCACAGTCAGAAATGGCAAGACCATGATTGAAGCTCACGCCAATGTTAAAATCACCGATGGTTATTTGCTTTGTCTGTTCTGTGTTGGTTTTACTAAAAAATGCAATAGATTTGGAATACCTCTTGCTCAGCACCAACAGGTCTGCCAAATCTGGAAGAAGGTGATGAAAATAGTGACCCAAGAGATGGAGACAAAATGTCTTGAAAGAAGTAAGTGGTCAGTAAATTGATTCCATACAGCACTGGAGAAGATATAGAAAAGTCTCGCCCGTCTGTATCCTCTCCATGATGTGTTCACTAGAAAAGTAAAAATGCTGAAGAAGCCTAAGTTTGAATTGGGAAAACTCTTGGAGCTTCACGGTGAAGGTAGTAGTTCTGGAAAAGCAACTGGAGAAAAGACGGGTGCTAAAATGGAACAAGCTGATGGATATGAGCCATCAGCCCAAGAGTCTGTTTAAAATTCAAACTTTTAACAGTGACAAGTCTTCTTTGTGAAAAAAATTGCAAGACTGCTAAAATGAAAGCCATATGCATTCTTCTAGAGGCCTCAGTTGTATTTTCCCCACATGTGCTTTATCCGTCTCTTTGTACCTCCCCCTCTCCCCTGAATTATTTGAGAGTTGGTCATGATACTTTACCCCTAAACGCATCTTCTAAGAATTAGGATGTTGTTCATCACAACCACAATACGATTATTGTCCTTGGAAAGTTTAGTACTGATACAATGATATTATCTAATGTAGAGGTTCTTAACCATTTTTGTTCCATGGACCCCTTAGTAAGTCTGCACTAGACTATGTATTCTTTAAGAAATACATCACACCTGCACCAACACGTTTGCATAAGAATGATTTTTTTTTTTTCATTTCAAGCTCATGGACCCCTTGTTAAGAACTCCTGATCTAATGTGTAGTCCATGTCTATATACCCCACTACTTAAATGTGTGTGTAGTATTAATTTCAGTATGAACTTAGGGGATTCCTTTTTAATTCAGCACATAAAAATTCATTCTTGTTATTCATTCTTCAATTCAAATTGTGTCACATTTGGCTAACGGAAACTTCTTGGGCTAGCTCCTTTTCACGTTTCCCCATTAGTGTTTGAGGAGAGAAGTAGAGTTCCTGTAAGTCAGTGACTTATAAGAAGATCTCTGTTATGTTCCTTCTTGTTTAGGAAGCACCAAATAATTGAAGAATTGTTTATGCCTCGAGAGTGGCCAGTCACTGGTGTTCATGAACAGTAGATTTGTGAGGGACACCCCGGTGAGCTAGTGGAGAAAAGAGAGTCCAAATTAGGACATTTGATTCAGGGCTTAGAATGAGTATTGGGCATGGGTTTTATTTAAAGGAAAAAGATTGAGTTGAATTGTATGTGTGTGTGTAATTTATATTTGAGCCTTTCTTTTCCTGACCTGATAGTGTCAGGATGTAATAAAGTCTGTGTTTTCTGCTTGTAGCAGATGTGCCTCTGTTTAATTGCCATAGTTTCCTTTTTGGTGCAGTGAAATTCTTGAAGCAGATTTTTTTTTCCATGAAGTTCTTCTGCAAAGCCATTTGTGAAATGGTCTATCTTTAAAATTAAGAGCTTAATTTTGGGCTATTTTTTAAACTTTTATAAAACTTTTTTTGTTGCTTAATGGTAAAGGAAAATATTGGTGTGAAAGTGTTTAAATTGTATACCTATCCTGATAAGAATTGTAATGAATTTATGTCTTCAGGGGAATGCTGGTCTTGAATTAATTTTTGTTTGTTTGTTTATAAAATTAGAATTTGGTTTACTTTGTTTATTAGGCTCATAGAGGAATTTTAAAAAATCACGATCATGCCTTTATAGTATCTTGGATGATAAAGAGCACTTCTTAATCTTTCCCTTTCTTTACATTTCTAGTTTTAAGGAGCAAAATAGAGTCTAGTTTGTGGTTATAACTAAGGAGAAATTTTCCGTGTTAGTTGGAAATATCAGTTTGTTATATATCAAGTATAATAGTCTATAATTTAAAAATTCCCCTTCTATTACTGAAAGCAGCGATGGTCAGTTAATTCTTTGATTTGTCATTGGAAGAATAGATAGATGAGACAACTGTTTCTCGTACTACAACATGTAAGTCTTTCAAATGAGCCTCCGTGTGTGCTGACATTACCTTGGCCTGTGGTTCTCAGCAGGGGTGGGGTCGTTCTGTCTTCCAGACATTTGGCTGTGTCTGCAGACATTTACCTTAACTGGATGGAAGATTGCTACTGGCATCTATTGGGCAGGGGCAGGGATGTTCCCAAACCCACGAAGTATAGGACAGCTGCCCCCGCCCCCCAAAGAAGGTCTTGGCCCCAAAGGGCTGAACCTTATGGTTTAACTAACCTCTTCAGATTGTTTAAAAAAAAAAAAAAAAAGAAAGAAAAAGTGACCATTGAGAGTAACTGAAATACAGTTTTAACTCTGAGATTTGAATTTGTGCCTCCAGAGGTGAAATGGTACATGGAGTGGAAAAATGACAAGCCGGAGCAGACTGAGATTCTTGGAAGGCTGTGGTGCTCACACTTGAGCGTGTCAGAGTCACCAGGCGTTCTTGTCAAACCTGCTGCTGGCTGCTGCTGGTGATTGGGAATCAGTCTGAGAACCACGGAGGGAAGAACACGTCTCTGATTTGATGTAGTGTGCGCATCGTTCCAAGTTGGCTTCTGACTAGGGCGACAGCCCAGCCCTGTCATCCAAGTGCTTCCCTTTGTGGAGAGAAACCCTCCCCCCAGCTTATCTCCCACCAGTTCTACCAGCCTGTTTACCAGCCCCATAGAGCTTCCCTTAGGCCAAGGGTTCTTAACCCGGGGCTAATTGAATTGAAAAGAGTCAACTTATTTATTTTCTCTGACCTCTAACTGAAATCTAGCATGTGTGCAATAAACTACAGTACTATTCATTTCATGTCACATTACAGTTGTTGCATATCTCAAAAAATCACTTACGCTCATCCATACTTTGAAATTCCGGTAGTTGTTAGACCCGACTCTAGTTTAGTGTCATAAAACCATCTGCCGCTGCAGTTCTGAGAAGGGGTCCGTGGTGGTTTTCTCCTGACTGGCAAAGGGGTCTGTCCATGGAACAAAAAAGGTTTAAGAACCCCTGCCTTAGGCAATCCCAGTCTAGTAAAGCATCGTTGTTTTTATGTAAATACGGCTCATGGTCAGTGCCCTGGACCCCCTTCCAGCCAGACCACTGCCCAGTGGGTCGCCCACTGTCCTCCACTCTATAAAATTTCACCTCCAGTTGCTGCCTGGTTTTGGGGGCAGGGAGCTAGATTGTGTGTGTGTGGATGGAAGCTTAGAAAGGTCAAGCAGGTTCTGGTGCAGATTCCAGCTGTTTCCCTGGTGTGGCCACAAGTTTCAGTTTCTTCCTGTGGGGAAAGGTTTCAAACCTTTTTCATGAGGTGGTCATGAGACTCAAATGTGGTAAATTTACAGAAAGCACCAAACGCGCCGGCATCTAGCATACCCTTGGCGTGTAGTATGTTAGACTTTTTTAGCTGGCCTTTGTGGCCCTCTTTATGTCAACCTTTCTTTAACTTAATTCTGTCTTTGCTCATCTCTCCAATTCCAGACAGAAGAGAATTAAATAGTGTGGTGTCATCTTAGGGGATGGAAATGCAGTTTGATACTCAACAGAGGGTCTCCAGTTAATGGAACTGTTACTGTCATGCTGTGCTGGAAAACGGAGATGTTCCGGAGTGGGTTAAGTGCAGAAGAGTTTTTTGCCACTCTGCTCATAATTGCTGATTTAAAATTGAGGTTTCTGTGGTCTGAGCAATAAATTGTTCTTTCTGTCAGTTTCTGCATACTACTTTGATTCATGTCTCTTTCCCTTTCTCTTTTTTTCCTTCTAAATTTGCTCTGGTCTTGACAACTGCTTTATTGGATTTGAAATGGCTACCCAGATTAAGGGTGACTTTTGAGTTGTCGGCCTGGTATGGGGATGGGAGCTGGGGGACTCCAGTGAGGAGAGTGCTCACAAAGCTCTGTGTGGGAAACATTTGAGGGGATGGCTGCATTTTTTGTTTTTTTTTTAGGTGGTACCAGGGATTGAACCCAGGACCTTGTACATGGAAAGCAGGAGCTCAACCACTGAGCTACATCTGCTCCCTGATGAGAGTTCGTTTTTTCCCTTTGTTTTTGTTTTTAGGAGGTACTGGGGATTGATCCCAGGACCTTCTACACGAGAAGCAGGCACTCAACTGCTCAAACTACATCCGCTCCCCCAGCTGGGTTTTTTATTTTATTTTATTCTCCCTTCAGGTACCAGGGCTGGGAATTGAATCTGGGACCTTGCATATGGGAAGCTGGTGCTTCCACTTGAACTACACCGGCTCCCTCCTGGCTGGGTTTTGATGGTTGAAGCAGTGGGCTCAGTTTTCTTATGGAGCTATTTTTGAGCTAAATGAAGTAAATACCTTTTGGGGGGTGGGGGGAAGAATTGATGAAAACATTTTAGAAAATGACCTTTTAGTGTATAGTAAGACTTTGAGGTGAAACTAGGACTTTTCCTTCCCTCCTGTAGCTGCAACCCCTCATGGATCACTTTGCTGGAATGTTTTTCTGTGAGAATGCCTGTCCTATTGCTCTCTATTTATTCTTTTTCTCTCTGCATTTCAGGCCAAGTCATGCGTCTGCCATGTGTGTGGAGTCCACCTGAACAGACTTCACTCTTGCCTCTACTGTGTCTTCTTCGGCTGCTTCACAAAGAAGCACATCCACGAACATGCCAAGTCGAAACGCCACAACCTGGGTGAGGTTCCCTTCTGAGGCCCTGGGCCTGGCGGGCCTCGGCAGGGCTCCTTTGCCCTGGCTTCCCTGCCTCCGAACTTTGATTTGCAGCTTACTTCTTCCAGAGTAGGAATAATCCCAAACATTTTGTCTTTACCTTTTCCAAAAAACCTAAAATACTTTTTTCCTCCTTGTGAAATGTCACAAGGGAAATGAAGAGATTTCTGCCCTTGAACGTTCAATGGAGTGCAAATGGATTATGTACCCAGTCCCTGTGAGCTTTTAAAAGCTGGTGTTAACCTCTCGTGTCACTGTAGAGGATAAATGGCAGTGTCTTAGTGTTTGTGGTGTCCACCTAGCTGAGCCGAAGTCGCCTGTGTTCTTTCTGCTCATCTTTCCCTCGAAACACATAATTAGGACTTAGATTAGGCAGAAATGTATGAAGAAACCTCTTGGATGCGATATTTAGGCTGTTGATATTGACATGGACTTGGCTGTGTAGGGGATTCGTGGGCTTTCAGTGATGGGTTTTCATTG
This sequence comes from Chaetophractus vellerosus, assembly GCA_004027955.1. NCBI lineage: Eukaryota > Metazoa > Chordata > Mammalia > Cingulata > Chlamyphoridae > Chaetophractus > Chaetophractus vellerosus. Next base: position 2,905 of record PVKH010026187.1, on the reverse strand, counting down.
CTTTCACCTGTACAGGTTCATGAGCAGGCTAGCAGAGCACCAGTGGTGTCGAGATCAGTTTACCTTCCATACACTAAAAAATTTAAATTGCCATATGTTCTGGCAGTTAGAGAAAACGAAGTTTTCTGTCTGTAGTCACTAAGGGTTTCTTTCTCTCCTCCAAATTAATGTTTTCAGTTAAATGATTGTGAAGTTGTTAGGCTATCCATAAGAAAATCACTTAAAAATGTCCAGGCAGAGAACCTATTCTGGAAAATACTTTATACGGGCAATTCCAGTGAAAGGTCTTTTTAAATTTTTTAAATTATTATTTATTTATTTATTTTAAGAGAAGTTGTGAGCTTACAAAACAATCAAGCATAATATGCAAGATTCCCATACATCACCCCTCTGCCAACCCCTTACATTATTGTGGACCATTTGTTACAGATTATGAAAGAACAGGATCAGACTATTACCACTAACCATGCCAATAGCTTACATGTGGTATATTTTTTTCCACACACCCCTATTATTAACAGCATGTATTAGTATTGTCCATTTGCTATAGTTCATGAGAACACTCTCACGTTTGTACTGTTAACCACAGTTCATCTTCTACCACATGGTTCACTATGCTACACAGTCCCATGTTCTGTAGGCTTTTTTTCCCCTAAAAAGTGCTGTATGTCGTCTGCTGTTCTCTTGAAAACATGAGCCTGAAAAATCCTAATGGGAAACGGTATTACCCAAAATTTTCAGATCAGTGCATTAATCTATGTCCCTTGAAGCTGTGTATAAGCAGATCTAATAAAAGTAAACATCCCATGGTTTTACCTATGATTTTTGTTAGTCTGAGCAATGTGTCAAGACGCAAGAGCATTTAAAGTACAACTTCTGTATTTCCAATGTGATGCTTTATCAGCTAATTGTTTTATTATGGACACATGGCAGCTGTTACCTCACCATCATGCTGTTTGTGATTGTTGTAATAGAAACATCTCTAATTTCTAGACATATGATGTGCTAGTTCTTATTACAGAAAGTGTGAAAACTAACAGAACAAAATCCATCCTCACTTGTATAATTTATCTCAAGATTTTTTTGGGTCAAAGTTTAATGATTCTGAGCAGTACAAATAATAGCTTAAATTTTAAAGTGAAGAAGACAGCAGAAATTCTCACATATATATATTTGGTCCTTGTTACTCATTTTGTGAAGAAGATGCTACTGACCTACTGATAGGTGTTTTGTTTTTGGTTTTGTTTTTTATATATAGTGGAGATGGAATTTTCCTAACTCAATCATGTCCATTTGCAGTTAATATCTAATAGCACAAGTGATTGCAAAAAGCCTTCTTGGAATTAGGGGCTCCAGCCAGCTGACCTTTTGCTCGGGAAGGGGAACTAATGATGCGCAGTGCCATTGTCAGCTGCAGGTGAGCAGGCTGCTGTACCCAAGGAGAGAAGACAAGGCATTTAGTGGCTTCCTTAAAATGAGCCACTACGGGGAAAAGAAATGTATCAGGAGAGTGGATGTGAGAGGATTCTCAGTGTAGACATTTGCTTTATTAATATAATGTATGTATGATCTGTTTGGCAGAGCTGCCAGTTGAAAATGAAGGGAGTGTGTTGGGTACACGAACTTTTCATGCTTCAGCCCACTAGGATAGGTTTAGATTCCTTTTCCAGGTGCTTCTCATCAAAATTGGAAATGTTGTATGCTGTTTTGACAATATATCATCTTAGCCTCATTAGTTTTTGTTTGTTTTTATTTATTTAATTAAAAATTTTTTTAATAAGGATTCATCAATTACATAAATGTTACATGAAAATTTTAGGGGTACCCGTATACCCCACCTCCCACGCCTCCCACAACTTCCCACATACACATCCCTCATCAGTGTGGCACATCACCTGCAATAGATATACACATTTTGAGGCTTTGCCACTAAGCATGGATCACAGTTCAGATTGTAGACCACACTATCTCCCACACAGTTCTGCATGATATATGATGATATAAAATGGCCTATATCCGCCATTGCAGCGTCACCCAGGACAATTCCCAAGTCCCAAAAAAGTGCCCGTATTACAACTGCTTTTCCCTCTCCCTGCCCCCAAAGCATCCAGTGGCCCCTGGCTCCACATGATTTTGTAATTTCTTCCATTGCGTGAACCACAACAAGTCTATAACAGGACACCAGCAAGTCCACTCTAGTCCATAGCTCTGCCCCCAATCCCGAGGAGTCTGGGATGGTGATGTCCCCTCCATTACCAAGTGAGAGGGGGCTTATGTCCCATGGATATGATGGATGAGATTATCCTGTCTGCAGCTGCAGACTCTCTCCATTCCCTGGGATAGCTGTTGTCCATCATCATCTCTCCACTAGGTGTCCTGGGTGAGTCCATTGAGTTGTAGAGTAGGAGTTGCAGGCCTACCATGCCTCTGGACCCAGCTGGCACATGGACAGCCTGTAGCCTCCGCTCTCTGGAAGTACACCGAAAACTCTGGCATAACATATAGGTTTGAATAGAAGTGACAGATGGACCATGTGCAGTGAAGACATATTCCAGTCAGACTCTGTCACTCTCAGGAGCAAGGATTCCAAACTAGGGCCCACTGGTAAGGCACCAAACTCTGGGGCTATCTGCCCTGATATATGGACCTGGATGTCTCCAGAGCCCTCAGGAGCCCCTCTGTTTGGGGTGATATCCATATTGGAAGCCTAGGAAGTCCTACTGGGACCTGCATAAGTGTTACCTCTGGGTTGACCTCCCGACTCACTTTGAAGTCTCTTAGCCCTATGAACTCATTTGTCTTTGCCATTTCCCCCTTTTATTCGAAGACTTTTTCTAGTTGTATTGCCCAGTTGGCACCTGTTAGTAATCCTTTGTTGCCAGGGAGGCTCATCCCCAGGGGTCAT
>PVKH010026186.1:0-13242 GCA_004027955.1 Chaetophractus vellerosus | reverse complement strand
TGGAGAGTAGGTGTTGCAACTCTGCTGAGGCTCAGGGCCCAGCTGGCACATGGATAGCCCAAAGATTCAAATCTTCTGGACATATACCTATCAACTCCAGAACCAACTATGGGTTCAAATAGAAGGGACAGAAGAGGCATGTGAGATAAGTCACAACTGAGTCCAACTCCATCACACTTGGGAGCACAAACTCCAAAGTAGGGCCCACTGGCAAGGTATGAAACTCCAAAGCTATTTGCCATGACCGTAAGACCTGGGTGTCTCCAGAGCCCTCAGGAGACCCACAATTTGTGGTAGTATCTACTTTGGCAATCTATAAGATGGTGCTGAGACATGCATAAGCGTTACCTCTGGGATGACCTTCAAACCCACTTTGAAGTCTCTTAGCTATATAAACTCATTGGCCTTTACCTTTTCCCACTTTTATTCAAGGTCTTTTTCCAGTTGTATTGCTTGTTGGTGCTTGGTAATAATTCCTCAGTGCCAGAGAGGCTCATCCCTGGGAGTCATGTTCCATGCTGGGGGGAAGGTAATGCATTTATATGCTGAGTTTGGCTTAGAGAGAGGCCACATTTGAGTAACAAAGAGGCTCTCAGGAGGCAACTCTTAGGCACTCTGCAACACTAGGCTAATTTTCAATTTCAAAAGCAAAGGCTCACAAGCATAGTCATCAATATCAAGTACCCATCAATGGAGCATCCTTCTTCACTAGTTGTTGCCCCTGTACTTGGGGAATTGTTACTGTTCCATTAAAGAATGTGGCAGAACTCCCCAGGATGGGAATTCAATATTCTTTCAGTTATTGTGTGAATCTCTACCCACGGTGACAATGCCCCATGAACATTTGAACACATTTATGTATCTTATATGTATGCCCAGGTGAACTTCCTCCTATGTATCTCCCATCACTGATACCCCACACCAATGATCCTCCCCTGCCACAGTTGTAGCCCTTCTGTGGTCAGAAACTTCTTCAAAAATGAAGCCAAGAATATTGCAAAATACAATTAATAGGAAAATGAAATAATAATGATAGGTTTAAACATGAGAAATAAAATACATAATAATTTAGAAAAAAACTAAAAGTAAATTGAAATTTAAAAATTGGGGATATTAAAAAAAAGGAAAAAATTTTTGAACATTTTTTTGATGTTTTGCCTTTCATCACTCTAATATCTGTTGTCCTGCATGTACAGTGATATTTTCTTCCATTTTTTCCCCCAGTGTCTTACTTTATTTCATTTTGTTTTCAAAGAAGTTTTAGGTCACAGTAAAGTCACATACAGAATATAGGGGACTCCCATATACCCAACAACCTCCCCCCTTTCCCTCTTCCCTATTAATAACCTTTTTACATGTAGACAGTACATTTGTTACAATTGATGTACAAGAATTGAAACAGAGCTACTAACCATGATCAATGGTTTACATTATAGTTTATATTTTAGACCATGCACTTTTATAAATTTTTGATGAAATTTAACATGGCCTGTATCCATCATTACAAGATCATGCAGAACACTTCCATTGCCCCCTAAATACTCCCTCTTCCATCTATTCTATCCTTCCCTCCTCCTCCCCTCAGAGTCCACAGTGACCACGTGGCTTCACTCCTTGAAGGACAAGATTCATAGTTACTTGCAACACCACTGAAGGCTTGACACACTGGTCCGTCCTCCCCTATTAGGAACTACACATGCTCTCGAGAGATATCCACCCCTCTGTTTGAGAATATATCTGGCCTCCAAAAGATAGGAGTTCAACTCCTTCCTGCCCATTATGTGGGTCTCCACCCACTGATACAGCACGCTATGACAAAATGATCACTCGCACACTCCCTAGAAGGCTGCCCCAGGTGCATCCTGTCCCAAATGGACCCTCATCCAACACCCTAAATCAGTAACCCTTCCTTGTCATATTGCCAAAAAAGCTTTCCCAACATTGTAGTTTCAACCACATACCCATAAATCCCCAGTGTTCATCTACTCCCTCCCACAATCCTCCCCCAATTCCATGGACCATCCAACCCACCCTCCCCACCCTACCCCCCTGTCAAACTTGCACTGCCCAACCCAATAGTACTACTACACTCCTGTCATATCCCTTCACTGCACAACTACTCACTTCCACCTTATCGTAGATTTCACCAGTGAGGGCATTGGCTCACAACCTTCTTCTCCCTTTCTATTTCCTATCTTCCAGACTCTAGCTCTCTGAGTCTGCTCGATTCATATCAGAGAGGTCATGTAATATTTGTCCCTCAATGTCTGGCTTACTTCACTCAACATAAGGTCTTAAAGAGTCATCCATTTTTAGGACCTTCTTACTCAGCTGTATTCCTTCTTACTTATATACTACATTTTGTTTAACCAATCATCTGTTGATGGGCATTTGGGTTGATTCCAACTTTTGGCAATAGTGAATAATGCCACTATGAATATTGGTGTGCCTATATCTGTTCGTGTCTTTGCTTTCAATTCTTCTGGGTATATACCCAGCAGTAGAATTGCAGGATCATATGGCAGATTAAGTTGGTTTTTTGACGAACCACCAAATTGTCCTCCACAATGGCTGGACCATTCTACATTTCCACCAGCAGTGGATGAGCATTCCCATTTCTCCACATCCTCCCCAACACTAGCAGTCTTCTGTTTTTTTTAATGGCCACCAGTCTAATGGTATATCACTGTAGTTTTGATTTGCATTTCCCTAATAGCTAGTGATGTTGAGTATCTTTTCATTTGCTTTTTAGCCATTTGTATTTCTTCTTGGAGAAGTGTCCGTTCAAATCACTTGCCCATTTTTTACATGGGTTGTTTAACTTTTTATTTTCAAGATATAGGATTTCTTTATATATGCTCGATATTAGGCTCCTACCAGATATATGGTTGCCAAATATTTTCTCCCATTGGGTAGGATGTCTTTTCACTTTCTTGACAAACTCCTTTGAGGTGCAAAAGTTTTTAATTTTGAAGAGGTCCCATTTATCTTTTTTTCTTTCACTGCTCATGCTTTGGGTGTGAAGTTCATGAAACTATTTCCAATTACAAAGTCCTATAGATGCTTCCCTACATTATCTTCCAAGGTCTTTATGGTTTCGGCTCTTATATTTAGGTCTTTGATCCACCTTGAGTTGATTTTTGTATAAGGTGTGATATGGTGTTCCTCTCTCATTTTTTGGATATGGATATCCAGTTCTCTGAGCACCATTTGTTGAAGAGGTCATTCTCTCCCAATGGAGTGGGCTTAGTGGTCTTGTCGAATATCAGATGACTGTATATGTGAGGATCTATATCAGAACTCTCAATTCCATTCCATTGGTCAGTATGTCTATCCTTATCCCAATACCTTGCAGTTTTGACCACTGTAGCTTTGTAGTATATTTTAAAGTTGGGTAGTGTGATTCCTCAAATTCATTTTTCTTTTTCAATTTTTCTTTGGCTATTTGGGGCCCCTTGCCCTTCCAGATAAATTTCATAATCAGTTTTAACAGTTTTGTAAAAATTGTGTTTTATTGGGATTGCTTTAAATCTGTATATCAGTTCGGGTAGGATGTACATCTTGATGATGTTTAGTCTTCCCATCCATGAACAGGGAATATTCTTCCATTTATTTAAGTCTTCTTTGATTTCCTTTAACAGTGTTGTGTGGTTTTCTGTGTATAAGTCATTTACATCTTTAGTTAAATTTATTCCTAAGTATTTGATTCTTTTAATTCCTATGGTAAATGGTATTTTTTCTTGATTTCCTCCTTAGATTGCTCATTATTGGTGTACAGAAATGCTACTGATTTTTGTGCATTGATCTTACAAACTGTGACATTACTGAACTCATTTATAAGCTCTAGAAGCTTAGTTGTATCTTTCCTAGGGCTTTCTATGTATAGGATCATGTCATCTGCAAATAGTAAAATTTTGACTTCTTCCTTTCCAATTTGGATGCTTTTTATATCTTTTACTTGCCTAAGTGCTCGAGCAAGTACTACTAACACAACATTAAATAGGAGCACTGAGGGGCCGGCTGTAGCCCAGTGGATAGGGAGCTGGTTCACCACATGGGAGGCCCCGGGTTCAGTTCCCAGGGGCATCTCCAAGCGGGCAGACCACCTTGAGAGGGCAAGCCACCATGGGCAGGGCAGAGCCACCATGGGCAGAGCAAAAAGCCGCCACGGGCAGGGCAAAGCTACCATGGGCAGGGAAAGTCACCTGTGAACAGAGCAGAGCCGCCCACAAACAGAGCAGCACCACCCACGAGCAGAGCAGAGCCGCCCGTGAGTGGGGCAAGCCGCCTGCACGGTGAGCTGTTTCAGCGTGTCGCCACAACAGGGGGAGACAAAGCAGACACAGAAGAACACAAAAATGAACACAGCAAGAACTAGCAGAAAGGGGGGATATGTAACAAAAAATAAATAAATAAATAAACAAACAAACAAATAAATAAATAAATAAATAAATAAATAAATAAACAAATAGGAGCAGTGATAGTGGGCATCCTTGTCTTGTTCCCAATCTTAGAGGGAAAGCTTTAAAGATTTCACCATTATATATGATGTTAGCTGTGGGTTTTTCATATATGCCCTTTATCATATTGAGGAAGTTTCCTTCTATTCCTGTCCTTTGCAGTGTTTTTATCAGGAAAGTGTGCTGTATTTTGTCTAATGTTTTTTCTGAGTCTATAGAGATAATCATGTGACTTTTTTCTTTTGATCTGTTTATGTGGGGTATTACATTGATTGATTTTCTTATGTTGAACCATCCTTGCACACCTGGGATGAAACCAACTTGGTCATGTTGTATAATTCATTTGATGTGTTGTTAAACACAATTAGCAAGTACCTTGTTGAGGATTTTACAATCTAGGTTCATTAGAGAGTTTGGTCTGTAATTTTTCTTTCTTGTGGTGTCTTTGTTTTAGGGTAATGTTGGCATCATAGAATGAGTTAGGCATTGTTTCTTCTACTTCTACTTTTTTTAAGAGTTTAAGCAGGATTTGTGTTAGTTTTTTCTGGAATGTTTGGTAGAATTCACCTGTGAAGCCATCTGGTCCTGGGCTCTTCTTATTTGGGAGGTTTTTTTGATAACAAATTAAATCTCATTACTTCTAATTGGCCTGTTGAGTTCATCAGTTTCTTTTTTTTGTCAGAGTAGGCTGCTTGTATGTTTCTAGGAATTTGTCCATTTCCTCTAAATTATCCTTCTTGTTTGAAGGTAATTTTTCAAAATACCCTCTTACGATAAACTTTATTCCTGTGGAGTCAGTGGTGACTACCCCTTCCTCATTTCTTATTTTGTGTATTTGCATATTTTCTCTTTTTTTCTTTGTTAGTATAGCTAAAGGATTGTGAATTCTATTGATCTTTTTGAAGAACCAGTTTTTCTTTTTGTTTATTTTTTTCTCATGCTTTTTAATTTTCTATTTCATTTAGTTCTGCTCTAAACTTTGATATTTCCTTCTTTCTTCTTCCTTTGGGGTTAGTTTGTTGTTGTTATTTTTTTCTAATTCCTCTAGGTGTGCAATTAGGTCTTCAATTTTAGCTCTTTCTTCTTTTTTGATATATACATTTATGGCTATGAATTTCCCTCTCAGTACAGCTTTTCCTGCATCCCATAGCTTTTGATATGTTGTGTTGTCATTTTCATTCTTTTCAAGGTAGTTACTGATTTCTTATGTAATTCCTCCTCAACCCACTGTTTGTCTAAAAGTGTGTTGTTTAACTTCCATATCTTTGTGCCTAATCTGATTCGCTGGTCCTTACTGATTTCCAGCTTCATTCCATTGTGGTCAGAGAAATCACTTTATATAATCCCAATCTTTCTAAATTCCCTGAGAGTTGTTCTGTGGCCTAGTTTGTGGTCTATCTTGGAGAATGATCCATGTGCACTCAAGAAGAAAGTATAACCCAGTATATTTGGGTGTAATGTCTGTATATGTTTATTAGGCCCAGATCTTCTAATGTATTACTCAAAAACTTTGTTTCTTTATTGATTCTCTGTCAAGGTGTTCTGTCTAATGTTGACAAAGGTGGATTAAAGTCCCCCACTATATTTGTAGAGGCATCTATTTATCCACTTAGCCTTTCCAGTGTTTGCCTCGTGTATTTTGAGGGGCCCTGGTTAGGTGCATAAACGTTTATGATTGTTCTTTCTTCCTGAAAGATTATCCCTTTTACTAATATATAGTGTCCATCTTTGTCTCTTAAAATTGTTTTGCATTTAAGATCTATTGTTCTAATATTCATATAGCTACTCCCACCCTTTTTTGGTTGTTGTTTGCTTGTAAAATTGTTTTCCAGCCATTCACTTTCAGCCTCCTTGAATCCTGGGGTTTAAGGTGGATTTCTTGTGGGCAGCATATAGATGAGTACTATTTCCTCACCATTCTGCCAATCTACATCTCTTGACTGGTGAGTTTAATCCACTAACATTCTGTGTTATTACTCTCAAGGACTTACTTATATTAGCCATATTTTCTTTGGGTTTATGTATGTCATGTGTTGTTTTTATTTCTTTTTTTTTTTTCTTTTTCTTACACGCTCTTTCAACTCTCTCTCTCAGGGTTTTTTTTCTTTTAACCTGCAGCATTCCCATCATAGGAAGAGCCAGAAATTGAAGCAGGGACCTCATATATTCAAAGTGGAGACTCCTCCACTGAGCTAAACCTTGAAAGGCAGGTTTCTTATTGGCATATTCTCTTAATTTCTGTTTATCTGTGAATATTTTGAATTCTCCATCATTTTTGAATGCTAGCCTTGCTGGATAGAGAATTCTTGGCTGGAAGTTTTTTTCTTTCAGTACCTTAACTATGTCATACCACTGCCTTCTTGTTTCCAGGGTTTCAGGTGGGAAATCAGGACTTAATCATATTGAGCTTCCCTTGTATGTGATGGTTCACTTTTCTCTTGCTGCTTTCAGTATTTTCTCTTTGTCTTGAACACTGGACAATTTGACGAGTATATATCTTGGAGTAGGCCTGTTGAAATTTATACTGTTTGGGGTGCACTGTGATTCCTGGACATGTACATCCATCTTCCTCAATAGGGTTGGGAAATTTTCAGCTATTATTTCTTCCAACACTCCTTCTGTCCCCTTTCCCTTCTCTTCTCCCTCCATTCTCCTTATAATTTGTATGTTTGTGCATTTTGTGTTGTCATTCTGATCCCTAAGTCCCTGCTGGATTTTTTTTAATCTTTTTATCGATCTGTTCTAGTATCTGTTTGATTCCAGATGTAATGTCTTCAACATCAATAATTCATTCCTCTATCTGTTCAAATCTGTTATGTGCTTCCAGTGTGTTTTTGATTACTTGGATTGTGCCTTTCATACCCATTATCTTCTTATGTATGTTTACAATTTCTTCAGTATGGTCTCCCAATGTCTTCTTAATATCCTTAATTTCTTCCTTCATTTCATTAAGTTGGTTCATGATATTTCTTTGGACAGCTCTGATTAGTTGTTCCATGTTCAGTATCTCCTCCTGGTTTTTAGTTTGTTCATTGGACTGGCCCATGTCTTCCTGTTTCTTAGTATGGTTTATAATTTTTTATTGGTGTTTAAGCATCTCTTTGTCTTATTAAGTTGATTAGTTTCTCTCTTTACTCTAGTGTTTTATTTGGTTGCTGTTTCTTTGTGTGTGGTAAGTTTTCTCTTTGACACTTTGTTCCTCTTATTCTATATCCTTTCTGTTGTCTATGTTTCCTTGAAAGAAAAAGATTGAGGCCAGAGAAAGGGAAAGAGGTAAGAAGAGAAAAGGGATAATATTAAAAGGTAGAAGAGGAACTGTATAAGACTTAGGAAAATGAATAATTAACTGATGTAAGAAGTGCAGAGGAATAAGGATAAAAAAGTGGGGCACAAACAATGAAATGAAAAACCAAATAGATAAAAACATTTAGAATGAATTCACAGGCCAGAATTATAAGAACAGAAGGAAAGAGAAAAGAAAAGATGATAAGAAAAAAAAACATTTAAAAAAGAAAGAAAACAGATAATAGAGGAGATAGGAATAAAACCAAGAAAAATTGAAGACTAAACAAAGAGAGGTGGAATGTAAGAGCAAAAACAGAAGGCAGAAGATAGGACAATGAAGGAAGGAAAAGAATTAGTGTAGGTAGACAAAATTGGTATACAAAAGAAGGGGAAAAAAGCAAGGGGGAAACACAGAAGTAAGAATCAAGACAGCAGCACCTAATTTTTTAAAAAGCTGGGGGAAGAAAGAGGGGGAAAACAAAGAACAAAAAACAAACACTCAAGCAAGCAATCAAACAAAAACTTAGGAAAAACAGCCTTCCCTCTTAAGGCCCTGTGGAGCTTCTCAGGCTGCCATTGTTCATCAATCAATTACCCTGTAGCCTGCCCTCTGCAGGTTTTGAATCAGGTTTTAGCAAGTAAACTAAGTTAAATTTTTAAAAAGGAGCCTTTAAAGAAAAATAAGAGACCCAAGAGAAGCTAATACAAAAATAATGTCTATGTGTTCCCTGTCCTAAAATATCAGCTGGGTATTTGATAACTACTCTAAGGAGAGCCAGAAATTGAACCAAGGACCTCATATATTCAAAGTGGAGACTCCTCCACTGAGCTAAACTTTCTCATTGGGTCAGTTAGCTAGAGACTATCCAGTCACTTTCCCTAGGACATGTTTGACTCTTTGCAGTTGGGTAGATTCCTGCTGATGAGGAGCCTGTCTGTCCCTGCTCCCTTTCGATTCTTATTCCTTTCTCTCCCAGGGCAGCAGGACACGATACCTGTGTGATTGGATCCCCCCTCACCTCTCCTGGTTAGGTTGAGTTCCCTTCTGAAATTCAAAAGGGACCCTGGTATCCAAACTCACTGCAAAGAAATAACTCTCAACCCTCTTCCAGACCTCCCCCTCCTCCCAGGGGATCCTAAATAGGCCCTTGGAAAGTTATTAAGTTCTTCCTACTGCCTGCCTCCCTTGGGGAATTTGGAATTTTGATAGTTTTCAGTAATGTACTAGTCAATTGTCTAGCCCCACCCTCTCCCAGCCCAAGCTCCTCTCTCCCAGGTCAGCTAGATAAATCAGGCTGCCTGAGAAGATTCACCTCTCCCCTCTTCCCTGAGCCACCTCTTGCCAGCTGGTATGCTCCCTACACTTCAAAGAGGGTCCAGGTAACCAAACCTACAGAAAGGAAACCCCTCTCCTCCCTTCACTGGAACCCTTACTCCTGGAGAACTCTCCCTCCCAGTGGTGGCTGGTGAGAGTCAGGGGGTTTGCAGCAGCTTTTTGCCTTGAGGGTGGGGCTTAGCCACCTGCCATTTCCAGCCATCAGGGCAAGAATCTCACAGTTTTCCCTTGGCCTTTTTATCTCTGTCCAGTTCCCTCCAGATCAATGCCCTGAAGCCTCCTGGTCTGTGGGTTCCCAAAACAGCTCACTCAGGCAGGATCCTGCCCCTTCTCAGCTGTTTTTTTGTGACAGAGCTGGTGAGTGCCCACTTAAACTGATGCCATCTTGCTCCATCTTCCAGCAGAAGGTTATTGGTGCCAGGAGCACAAGGGTCTCCAATGGCATCTGTGGTGGTTTGAAATTATTTTATGAATCCCAAAAAGAGAAAGATTATGTTTTAAATTAACCTATTCCTGTGGGTGTGATACCCTTTGATTGCATTAAATTCAGTTAAGAAGCCTTAGATTACTTGATAATATTACTTTAGGGCTTTTGATTGGACTACAGTCAGTAAGGCATGAATCAGGTTGAGTCTCTACCCCCTTGCTGGGTCTGATATAAACTGACACACTGAGAGAGACACGCACAGACTCAGGAAAAGGAAGCAGCCCCTTTTTATTCTGCCGCTTGAGAGAGGACTAGAGGATTGCTTAAGCACGAAGCTGCCAAGAGGCAGGGTCCATGGGTCAGTTCAAAAGGAGATGAACCTTGCTATATGCCTGACAGCTTACAGCCATACTTGGGAAGAAAGTGGAGCAGCAGAGACTGAGAGAGGAAGCCCAGTAAGAGACAAGCCCTATGCCAGGTTTACCTACAGCTACAGAAAGGCAGAGACCTTGGCAGAGATTGGCAGCCCCATCTTGCTTCCCCACATGGTAGCTGACTTTGGTGAGAAAGCATCATTTCTGGTGCCTCAATTTGGACTTTTCATGGCCCTGGAATTGTAAGCTTTCATCTCCAAAAATCCCCTTTATAAAAGCCAACACATTTCTGGTACTTTATATCAACAGCCCTTTGGCAAACTAAAACCGCATCTCCTCCTCAAACCAAAGCTCTTCTGATGGCATTATTGAAACAGAAAGGGGCAGTCCCAATAATGCCATCATTGAGGAGGAGGCAGGAATCCACCACTTGCTTATGTTTTTTACAAAAATTAACAATTGAAAAATATTTACCACTGATATGTTGCTGTCTTGCAGACAGTGGCATTGTTTCAGATGGAAAAAAAAAAACTATGAAAAAACCCTGTTGTAACCTTCTTCAGACTGGTCATCTAAACCATGTGACAAAGGATTTGGGTAGCTTAACTATTCACTCCTCCATGAACAAGAGTAGTGAAGTTACAGACTTTATCTTTGTGGGAAAAAAATCTAAGCTGGAAATCCCCAAATGGTATTATTGTCTGGGGAACAGAGAGTTTTGAAATAGAAAGAAATTTATCTTTATTTTTCTGGAATAAATTCCTTTTTAAAATAACTTTATTGCTTTAGACATTTATGACATTATACTTAACAGACAAGAAGTGACAAAAGCCTCATACAATCAGAATATCTCTAAATATAATATTAGAATTTGGTGTGTCAAAATATTTATGTCAAATCTCATTACCAACAAATACTCTTTCTAACATTTGCCCCTTTATTGACTTGTAAAAAAGATTTTTGCAAAAGCAAAGCGCATAGTTTAGAGAAAGCCATTACATAATTCACAGGGTGATACTCTAACATAAACTTTGAATGTCTCCATTTGTGCTTATTGACATGCATAGGAACATGAGTTACTACATTCCTCAAAAAATTGCTGAAAGCCTGCAACATGTATAAATTAGCAATGCTCTTAATAGACTTGGGAGAAAATTATTTTTAACCCAAGTGATCTTATCTCTTTTCCTGATTGCTTTTAGACTTTTTTTAGAACTGAATAAAAATTATGTTTAGCCCAAGTACCCTTATATGGCCTTCTTGGATGTGTATATGTTATTCATTTTATGAGCATCACTCAGGGTCTCTTTAGGTCATTGATACTCCTATTGTCTAAGAATTAAAGGAGGCATAATTTCAAATTGCTGCTGGTGTAAAAAAATTTCATTTTTTCTAAATTTTTATGTTCTTTATTAGCTATGAAATTGAGCATCATTTTAAATATATATATTTTAATATTCAAATTTGCTCTCCTCTAAATTGATAATATACTTTCACTAGGTGGGGTTTTTTGTTTGTTTGTTTTACCTTTAACAGTTATTTTAAAATAGAGTTGCTTTTTCAATACATACATAAAAATTTCTTTTTTTTCTTTTTGAGGTATCAGGACAGGGAATTGAACCTGGGACCTCATGTGTGGGAAGACTGTGCTCAATCACTGAGCCGCATGACCTCCCCATCGTCTCATTTTTTTAAACTTTGTATTAATTTATCTGTGTTCCTTCATGACTTAAGAAATTCTCCCCTTCTACACTGTAATAAAAGAGTAATAAATAAATAGTTTATAATTTTGCTTTTCATCTTTGGGTCTTGGATCCAACAGGATTATTTTGATGGGTACAGTTTGTGATTGAGAATCTCATTTTGTTCATACCATGTGCAAAGCCAGCGCCTATTACAGCAGAACTCATATTTTCACTATTAATTTGTAATGTAGTCTTTATCACACATTGTGTTCCCATATGGGTTTGGGTTTATTGTTAGGCTCTTTATATTGACTCCTGTCCAAATTAAATAGTTTGTGGCTTTAAAATATGATACGTGATGGATCACATCCTTCTTCTATTTTTCAGTTTTTCACAATTGACTTAGAATAACTTTTATCAGAACCCAAGACTTTGATGGCAATTCCAATAACTGTATAAATTAATTTGGGTGGGGAGGTTGTTTACTTTCCTACTCATTAATATGATATGTATCTCCATTTATTCATTTCTTTTTTATATCCCATATATTTATTTTACTTATAAAATCTTCATTAGATTAATTATTCTGAATCATATATCTTTATTATTAGTGGGCTATTTGTATTATATATTCTAATTAGTATAGCTGGCATAAAAATGCTATTAATTTTGATATCAAGATATCTCAAACATACTAAATTACCTTATTCATTTTTAAAGTTTTTCTGTGGATTCCTTTGGAATTTCTACAGACCAACTCATTCCATCTGCAATTAAAAATAAATTTCTAAATATTAATAAGTATTATGCTTATAATAGATTATTGATAGATATCTGCTATAAAATTAAGAATCTACATATATTTCTTAAGAAATTTTAATCTTGAACCAGTGTTAAATTTTATCAGCTGCTCCTTTACACATATCAAAATAACATGATATTTATTCTTTAATCAAACAAATTATGTTGGGAAGTTTTGCTGAAATGATCCTAACTTGTCCAGACATTTATGTATTTTTATACATAGCTGGTGTCAATTTGTTAGTATTTTATCCATTAATGAAAGTAAGATTGATATGTAACTTGCTCTTCTTATACTATCTTTGTCTGACTTTTATATTAAAGTGATAATTGGCCTTAAAAATTATTCAAATAGCTTTCCTTTAATTTGTATTTTAAAACAGTTTTCATTAGGTAGAGATTATGTGTTTATTGATTATTTGACAAAGCTTACTGATTTAACCTTCTGGGTCTGGTATCTTTTCTTTTCTTTTTCTTTTTCTTTGGGTGGGAAAGGAAGAGGACATAGGAATGATAAGTTTTTTTAATGTTTTTTTTTTTTAATTCCCTCCCTCCCCAAGATGGCTCCCTCGTCTGTTTTGATGGTTGTTTTTGCTTGTTGTCTGTTTGTTTGTTTGCTTTTTCTTCTTTAGGAGGCACCATGAACTGAATGTCAGACCTCCCATGTGGGAGGCTTATGCTCAACTGCTTGAGCCACATCCACTCCTTGCTTGTTTTTGTTTTTGCTCATTGTCTACCTGTTGAATGTCTCTCACATAACTGTGGGGATGCACAAGTCCAGGTTCCACAGTCGGGCTGCAAACCAGGGGCTCTGATGAAAGTCCAATAAAGGTCCTTGAAGAGTTCCTGGGACACATTGGCTGTCCAAAGACGA
>PVKH010026185.1:0-13265 GCA_004027955.1 Chaetophractus vellerosus | reverse complement strand
TTTTACTTCTCAGCTGGGGAAACGCAGTTCAGAGACTTGTACTGTTCTACCCAGGTCTTGCAGCTTTCGGCGATGTCGCTTTGATTCCAAAGCTCATGCTCTGACTACAAATTCACACCAGGTATTTTAACATTATTAAACAATTTGTTACTAAGAGTTCTGCAGGTTTAATTATGATTACCATTCTCATGGTTTCCTCTATTTTCAACTCACATGCTGTTTCATTGTGAGTTACTATGGAGATATAACATATTATTAGTCTTTCTGTAGGACAGTGACCTGGCATTTTTAAGAATTTTCTGGGTTTCATAGCAACTCATCCAATACTGTCCGTCTTTGCCTCCATGCTCTCTTCTTTTGCTCCAGCAAATGAAACTGGATCATGGGCTAACTTCCAGAGATGGGAGCGGGGCTTTTAGAAAGGAAGTAAGGATCAAATGCATCAAATATAGACTCTATTCCAGCAACTGCCATTCTCCTTCTGCTAAAGCATTTCAGCAATGTGAAATAGAACCCCCCCAAATTCATTTCCTATCCTTTGCTTTGCCATTCTAACTTGGAATGTTACTAAATCCCCTTAGCCTCCATCCCTCATATATGAGATAATCTTCTAATTGCACCTACCTTGCAAACTTATGTATGTGAAAATTCTGTATAAATGATAAAGTCTTGAGTAACTACTTTACTGCTAATTCAAGGATTCATTCATGTTTTTCAGCTAAATACCTATCTGTTCAGACCTCTGTGTTAGGCATTGAGGGGAGAAGGAGGTAGTGCAGGGCTTACCACTGTCGGTCTCCTAATTGGGAGATGAGAGGTGCATCAATTCAGATGACAAGCACTGTCAGAAAGTAAATGCCTAACTCATGAAGAGTATGCATCAGGGGACTTTGGAAGAGTTGTGATGGCCAGTGCAGGCTTTCCAAGTAAAGTCCAAATACCTTAGAGGGGCATAAAAGACCCTCCATGAGCTAGCTGCCCCTTCTTTATTTGATCTCATCTTACTCTATTACCTGACACACCTACTGGATCCAATCATAACATAGTGATTGAATGCCTGGACTTTTGAACTCAAAATTCACAAGTTCAAACCTTAGCTCCAGCACTTACTAGCTCTGTGACCCTTGGCTTCTGTTTTCTTGTCTGTGTGATAGAGATAATAACAATAGCACAGAGTTCAAATTGCTGTTGAGTGAGGCACTTGGGCAATACCTTGAAAACAGTATGCACACAATCAACTTTAGCTCTTGTTATTACCAGACACTATTCTATGAATATATTTTACTTCCTGCTTCTGTGCCTTTGAACACGGTTTTCCTTCTTACTGGAAACTCCTTTGACTTTTTCTGTCTAATAACATTATTACTTGAGATTTGACATACAAGCATCCCTTCTGGGAAACCAACCCTGATCTTATATCTGCTTTTAAGACTCCAGAGAAAATGTGATTCTTTAACATATCTTAGTTTGTATAGATAAACTGTATCTTGTACATCTCTGTTATAAGCTGATTGCGTTGCACAGCAGACTTCATTGTTGGCACATTTGTCAAGATTCTTTAAGTGAAAGAACAAGTCTTTGTGTCTATGTACCTCCAACACCTAGTACAGTGTCAGTTAAATGTTTGTGGGTTGGTGGGTGGAAGGAAAGCAGGAAAGAAAAAGAAAAAGAAGGGGAAAAGAGGAAAGGGAAAGGAGGAAAAGAAGAGTGAGGCATAAAAACAGCATTTCCATGGGGGGAAGACATGGTAGAAACAGGATTGGGTACATATTTTGAGGAAACATTGAGCACATTGACTTGACAGGAGGCAGTGATTGCATGAGTGATAGTGTTGAGCCAAGGTGATTTATAATCACCTTCTAGATGAGTTTCACCCAGTAGACAAGAGTCTATCTTTAAGTGGTCAGGAGTTAAGAAAGATGGAGAAATAAAGTGAGGGGCAAAGGTGACAGAGAAAAATGATGGTCACAGTCCATCTCAAATATTTCAAGATGCCGCTGTAGTTATAAAAATAAACTTGTTTTGAAATACATTGTAGTTTTATTGAGCTTCAGGGAAATCATCTAATATACTATACTGACTCTCTTGGGCTTTCATTAGCTTTATAAAAACCTTTCATTTTATAAACCTGAAGGATGATCTTTTTGCTAGGTAGATTTTGGTGTTGAATTGCTTGAAAATAGTATGTCTAAATGGAATTTTTTCCCAAAAATGTTTTTTCAAGGGGGAGAAAACCCCCAAACCTATTTTATTAGCTAACACACAATCAACAATTTTCTCTAGTAAATTAAATTTGGAGAATCTACTTACTCTATTACCTCTTGGCGGTGTATGATGACATCGCCATATTGAAGACCTTAAAAATATTGCAATTGAAAAGTGTGATTAACTTTAAAAAAAAAAAAACCACTGCTTCCAAAACAGCACTGATTACAGAATCCTGTTTCTGTAAAGACCTAGATTTGTGAAATCAACTTGGAAAATGTTGCTTTGAACCAGGCATCCTTGTGCAAGCAAGAACATGAACCATTTATCCAATCATGGTAGATCTGAATGGAGAAGGGAATTTCAGTAAGTGAGATCACCAGAGGAAAAACATCTAGGCCTAAAAGACCATGGGGTGAACTGGAGAACCAGTAGAGGTTTGGTGTTGATGGAAGGTGTGTAGGATAAGGTAGGAGGTGGTCGATGATGAGGCCAGAGACACAGGTGAGGTTGGGTCATGCAGGTCATTGATTGGCATGCTAAGGAATTATGTGCTTTATGCTAGAAGCCATTGTGTTATACAAGACCATACACAGGGCCCGGCTAGATAGCTCAGTGGATAAAGAGCTCGCTGGGATACCACATGGGAGGCCCCAGGTTCGGTTCCCGGGGACCTCTCCTAGCGGGCAGACCGCCTTGAGAATGGCAAGCCGCCATGGGTGGGCCAGAGCCGCCGTGGGCAGGGCAAAAAGCTGCCACGGACAGGGCAAAGCCACCACGGGCAGGGCAGGTCGCCCACGGATGGAGCGCAGCCAGCCACCGGCGAACTGAAGCAAGAGCCGGCCGTGAATAGAAGCAGAAGCCGTCCACAAGTGGGGAAAGCCGCGCCTGCGCAGTGACCAAGTCTCGGCGCGTCGCCGCAACGGGGGGGA
Organism: Chaetophractus vellerosus; assembly: GCA_004027955.1. NCBI lineage: Eukaryota > Metazoa > Chordata > Mammalia > Cingulata > Chlamyphoridae > Chaetophractus > Chaetophractus vellerosus. Next base: position 10,128 of record PVKH010026185.1, on the reverse strand, counting down.
AGGGGAGATATGTAATAAAATAAATAAATCTTAAAAAAAAAAAAAAAAAAAAAAAAGACCATACACAGTTTGGGGCACATTGTATTGGAATCCTCTGGGCTGCTAAATAAACATACAGATTTTTGGAATCTACCAGATACCTACTGCACTGGAATCTCAGATGAGTTTCATACCCATGAAAATTTGAGAACCATGCTATGATGGTTGGAAAATTATAAGTAGAGAAGGGACTTGGCTTGATTTGTATTTATGGAAAACTCACTCTGGCTGCTGTGTGAATGTGGTATTGGCTAGGAGCAGGGCGTCCAAACAAAAGCTGATGAAATAAACTGGTTGAGGGATAAACAAGTATCTATGCTTGACCTGACTAAGTAAATTTATCTATCTAAGGACACTACACCCTTCTTAGATGATCAAATTATGACCAACATGGACATTTACTTATTCCCCAAATTGAGTCCCATTATTATAAAACCATATTTTTATGGACCTCATTAAATTTTTGTTAATAATAGTGGTATTCAAGAGGGCCCACTCTTGTTGTACAGGTAATGCACATATCTCAAAAAAGGACTTAGTGACTATATTCATGACTGTTTTTCTTTTGTCAATAGAATTTTCTCATGTTCTTTCTTCCTTGATGTACTGGAATGGTTTTGAACAACTTAAAGCATATAATCGATTGCATTTAATTTTAATGCCAATAATTAACTGATCCAATCCAATCAGCACTGTATGAGGGTTTAAATAGCCATCTACAATGGGAGTGGTGGGCAGATGGTTAGTCATGGGTGGCCTGCAAATTAGGTGTGCTAACTAAGGCTAGAACTCTTGTTAACAATCCCAAAATGGACTGTATCTTAAGATCAGGGCAGTACTTTAGTCTAGAGTTACATACTGAAAACTTGGATCCGAAATTGCTCTGATTTGACGGACTATTGAGGCTATATTTGGATATCCTATATGCTTTCTATTTCATCAATTCACTTTACAGCCCATGAAAGGAAGTCATTTGTACAATATTTTAGTCAAAGTTCAAACCCTTCAAATGAGTTTAAAGAAAGGGGGATTTTGTAAGCATACAGGTAACTTATTCATAATGTAAAGACAATTTATGGAAATTATAAGATCATTAGACTTCTACTCTATTTCTTTCTCTCTCTTTTTTTTTTTAAAGATTTATTTTATTTTTATTACATATCTCCCCTCCCCCCCGTTGTGGGGACACGCCGAGGCTGGTCACTGCGCAGGCGTGGCTTTCCCCGCTTGTGGGCGGCTTCTGCTTCTATTCACAGCCAGCTCTGCTTCAGTTCGCGGGTGGCTGGCTGCGCTCCATTCACGGGCAACCTGCCCTGCCCGTGGTGGCTTTGCCCTGTCCGTGGCAGCTTTTTGCCCTGCCCACGGCGGCTCTGGCCCGCCCACGGTGGCTTGCCATTCTCAAGGCGGTGTGCCCGCTAGGAGAGGTCCCCGGGAACCAAACCCGGGGCCTCCCATGTGGTATGCCGGCGCCCTATCCACTGGGCTATATGGCCGGGCCCTATTTCTTTCTCTTGAGCAGTATATTTTTTCATGTAATTTTTTCTCTGCAGGACCGCTCCATTTCTCCCTCTGTCAACCAGCTTCCTTCATAAGGCACTTTTTTTCTGATCATCCACAACTTCGGCTTTGAGTTGACATCATATTAAGTCCAAACCCATATCCTTTTACGCTATATGACCTTAAAAAGTGAGGCTCAGCTGGGGAGTCATGATTCTTCACTTCATCCAATTATCTGTGGCCAGGGTGTCACCTGGTACAAACACTTCTTTGGCAAGAGGGGGCAGGGAACTTCTAAGAAGGGGAACTAAACAGGAAAATGATAAAAACAAGTTAAGGTCCCAAGAGTAAGTACACACCATCCAACCCATGGAATTTATTATTTAGAATAAATCATATCTCATCTTCCTGAACAGTAAGAAACCACTCTTATTACATCTGTTCTTATCCCAAGCATGTTCTCTGGAGACTGGGAAAATTCATTAACCCTATCTTGATTAGGACATCAACACAAACTTTTTCCAGATGTATCCTCCATGGAAAAAGTAGGGAAAACCACCATATTTTATAGGAGCTTAGGCTCAGAGAGAAAAGAGAAACACATGGATTTGGGAGGGGACATGAGGTATCATTGAGATAAAAAAAGAGAATAAATTAAATATCCATATGGAGTGAGAACTATTGTATATTACTCCAGGTCTTGAGCTATAAAAGAATGCCATTTCTTTTGACTGCTAAATATTGACTTCCAGGCAGCTTTCATCTTAAAGGGAAGAGTTCGCTGTTGGACCCCATTATTCAAGCAGTGTTGAGAACAGAGGCATCTGCTCTAACCCTGTGTCTTTTATTCTAGCCCAGCCTACCTGAGCCCCACAAGGCAAGGATTAGAAGATTCCTAGGAATCCTCAACCCTACTCTAGCAATTTGCTTTGATATTTTTGCTTGGAGTCTCTTTTGCTCACTTTCTACTCCACTCCAAAATCCAACCAGCTTTGAAACCTTCTGTCTGTGAAAACTCAGTATCCTTAGCTTGAAAACAATAGCATTCTTTCCCCCCAGTTTTGATGCTAGGAATTGGCTGAGAAACTGGTTAGTCTCACTTTCCCTGGCACTTTCTACTCATAGGCAATTTCAATAACTACCTTTCCTGATCCCATTTTGGGCCTTTGGATAGTCTCCTAACTCCCTCCATAAATGGGCCTGCCCAAACTTTTAGAGGAAGGGTTGGGTGATCTTGCTTACTACAAATATTTAGCAGTTTGCATTTCACTATAGTTACTACACCTATGGAGCAAAACAGAAGAGCCTTCTAGAACTTTGTCCATAGCCACCTTTGTGCTACCTTTTCCTCATTACCTAGAAAAAGTTCCCTGCCTTCCTGATGCATGGAAACCCAAGTTCACAATGGCAAGAGCTGAAAAGCTGGAGTTTCTCATGTTCCTCCAGATCTGCACACAATGCCGTCACAGGGTCTACCTGCCTTCCCAGGAGAGCCCAAGTGAAATTATCATTCATCAAGCCCACTATTGTGGCATGGGGTTGGAGTGGGAGGCAGTGTCAGTTGTTTGCTCAAAATGTTCCATGGAATATGATTCTGAGCTTATCACAAAGTCCCGTGTGCTACTTGGGCTTTATTTGCACTTGCCTAATGGTAAAGCAAACCATCCAACAAAATCTCCTAGCTTTATCAACAGAATGACATACCAGAGACAGTTGCCATACCTGGCATCATAAATTGCAATGGCCAATGGGAAATCGCTGAAGCCTAACCTACTTAGACCTACACCATCCTGAGCCAGGACATGCTTTCTTGATGTTGGAGGCATCTGAGGATTCAAAACTGGGTAATAGTGAAATTAGCCTCCCTTGTGGGCTCTTCCCTTACCCAGTGGATGTATATCTGATTGATATAAGATTCAGGCATGTGAGAGATGATGGCAAGAAAGTGTTTTGTAGGGGGAAATCATGGCATGTACAAGAGCCTGGCTGCACATTTTACTTCCAGATGAGTGGAGTAAATCACTCCACCTCTCTGAGACAGTTTCCTTGATTATAACATAAATATATGATAAATACAAATGAAATAATGGATGTGCAAATTGGTTGTAACTTATTAACTGCCATAAAAAATCCAAGATAGTTTTAGGTGATTCCATTTTAATGAACTGTAAAAAGGAATCACACTGATAAGTTTCTTTCTATTTAGATTTTAATAGGTACCCAGGGCTGAGTTTAACACTTTGCACAAATTAATTCAATTTAGTCCTCTTAACAACTATGGAATATAGGAATGATATGCCCAAAGTCCAAGCAGTCAAAAAGTATTAAGTAACTTGTCTTAAAACACACAGCAGGATCAAATTTAAACCAAGGTCTTTCTAGCACCATCCATGGGCTCTTTCCACCGAGTTATTCCCAACACAGCTTACCTAGCTTTGGCATGGCTACTGTCCTGGTCTGAGTATTTTGTGGACCCCAGAAAATTATGTTCTTAAGATAACCAATACCTGTGCATGGAAGTCTATTGTGTGTAGGGCATTTTGCTAGATTCACTTAAGAGAACTTTTGATTGCATTAGACTCAGTTAAGGGGCTTTTATCAGATCACTTGATTTGATTGCTTTTGATTCAACTACATAAGTGAGGTGTGACTCAGGTTGGGACTTTTGCTGGGTCTTATATAAACTGAGAACAGACAGACACAGAAAAGGGAGCTCTTCCATTTTTACCCTGCCATGTGAGAGAGAGGAATCCATGTTTGTCTGCAGCTGTAGAAAGACAGAGAAGCCCCAACAGGCTTAAGGAGATGACGCCCAGAGAGAGATGCCTGATTGCCCACAGCTGAGCTCCAGGAGAAAGAGAGAGAGAGAGACTGGCAGACCTGCCATCTTGCCTCACCAAGTGGCAGGACTCCAGGATTTGCTAGCAGCCAACCTTTGGTGAGACAGCATCTCTAAAGATGCCTTGATGTGGACAACTTTGCAGCCTCAGAACAGTAAGCTTTTACGCCAAATAAATCCCCTTTATAAAGGCCAACCCATTTCTGGTATTTTGGATTGGCAGTGCTTTAGCAAACTAAGACAGCTGCTTTCAGTGTAGAAAGTTTGCCTTCAAGACAGGTGCCTTTTCAATCAATTTTACCTTCTGTTTTTAAAGGGCGTTTCTGTATTATTAATACTATTATTACTCTTTGGGGTTTGGTTATTTCTATCATGGGAAAGTAAATTGTTTGTTATGACTGGCAAAATGAAAGATAGTGATGGGAGGCTGAAGATTTTTTTTTTAAAGAGAAACTTGATGTGATATCTTAGTTAATTGATGTTGCACTGGAGCTAAAGTTCTAGGAAATAGAATACACATCTATCATTTGAATAGCAGTTAGAATTTTCTTCTAGAAAAAAATGAGTTTTGTAAGGCTTTTTCCACATGGTTTTGAAATTTGAAAACATCAAGAATAGCCCAAAACTGTTACCCCAATCTGTGGAGGTTACTGGAAAACTCAATAATTCACTAGTATTCCTCCGTTCTTCCATCCATCTATTGGCCAATCCTTCTATCTATCCATCCACCAATCTATCATCCATATATTCACTTTCTTCCCCTTTTATATTCATTCTATAATCCTACATCAATTTAATCATATGGAGTGTTTATTATGCACTTTAATGCAACAAACTTTATTGTTGATACTACATATCAATACTATGTGAAGACCTTTGACTTATATCACTTCAGTCTAGTGCCAGGCACTTTGTAGTGATAAAGAGAAATATAACCTATTTCTGAGAAAGTTATCTTCTCTCAAGTAGTTAAGATGGAGCACAAGACATGACCATTAAAACTCAACTGAGAATACAAAAGGTAAATTCCTTCAAAGACAAAACTTTATGAGATTTCACACAGCACAGAACATAATTCAGTTTTAAATGAATGGCTGTGAGAGTAAATATCTAGAAGAGAGAGAAAGTGGGAAAGTCAAGTATACTCATCATCTAAGCTTAGCTCAAACATTCCGTCCTCTTGAGAAGCTTTTGGTGAAGCCTGACTTCCCCAAGGCTGAACTTCTCTTCCTTTTGTTGTGGTCCACAGCCCTGTGCCTCTGCTTCTCTTATAGAACTTACTCTTTATTGTTCCTCTTCCTAGTATTTCAGGATAATGTGAGCTGAACTGAGGGAGCAGAGACTTTAGAGAAATATGATGTTGGGTTAGAATACTATCTTCTTTTCTTATTATATGAGATGTCTAAGATAGTCAATTCATGATGTATCACTTAGTAATATGTTTCACCCTTGTTTTTACTAAGCACTTAAATTATCTGATTTAGTCCTCAGGGCATCTAAGCCTTGCATTTTATACTTTTGCTATCTCTCTTTTACAAATAAGTAAGGTAAGATGTAAGTCAATTTCCCAAATTGCTCTCATAAGTGGAAGAGACTAATCTCAAACAACTATCTCTGAAACACATGTTTGAATAGAAAATATGTGCAATGATGTCACTCAATTTGCTTAATTGCTTGGCATCTCAATTGCATCCTCTGTAAGTTGGGACTGAAAATATTCATCTTGTAGGTCTGTAATATAGCATCATATACTGTAAATCTATTGTACGGTGAAGTACTCTGTGCCTAGCAGGGGATAGTCCAACTCTGCTCAAGTACAGTTTTCTTCTTGTTCCTCCAAGATACCACGTATGGCAGTTTGAGATTAATTGTGAATCCCAAAAAAAGACAGATTATGTTTGTAAACTCATCTGTTCTTCTGGGTGCGATACCTTTGATTATATTGGATATAAATGGACACTCACTCAGGAGTACACATGGGAAGTGAGACAGCCCTGTCATTTTTGATCCTGGGGCTCTGGGGAGAGATGAGCTATTCACCTGATAGTTTCCTACTGAAGAGCACAGCAGCTGAGCAGCTGAGCAAGTCTGGAAAAAAGCGTGCCTTATGCCAGAGACTGATATAGGAAGCCCTGAGAGACAAGCCCTATGCCAGCCTACTTCTGAGCTCGGGCAGGAGCTGGGCCCACGGAGCTTCAAAAGGAAGAGGCAGCCCAGGAAGGAGAGACCAGGCAGAGATCAGTGATCGTCTTGCTTCATTCAACATGTGGCAACTGACTTTGGTGAGAAAAAAACCTTGAGTTGGACTCTTTAGGGCCTTGTAACTGTAAGCTTTCACCCCAGATAAATATCCTTTATAAAAGCCAACAGATTTCTGGAACTTTGCATCAGCATCCCTTTGGCTGACTAATACACCAAGCTTACTTCTACCTTTGCAGTGTTGCACTCTGAGATCTTTGCTGGCCTGGCTTTTATTTATCAATCACATCTCAGCAAAAATACCATCTCATTGTAAGATTTCTTTTGATGATTCTAAAAAAGAAACCCATAACCATTATTACTTTATTATTTTTTAAAAAATTTATTTATTACCCGCCCCCCTTGTTGTTTTTGTACTCGCTGTCTGCTTTCTGTGTCCATTCCCTGTGTGCTCTCTGGGTCTGCTTGTCTTCTCTTCTTTTTTTTTTTTTTCAACTTTTAATCAATTTTTTTAGGCTACATCGATTTGCATAAATGTTACACAGAAATTTTAGGAGTACCCATATGCCCCACCTCCCACACCTCCCACAACCTCCCACATATACATCCTTCATCAGTGTGGCACATCACCTGTAATAGATACACACATTTTGGGGCTTTGCCACCAATATGTATTCTGAGCTTATTCTGTTTGCTTTTCTTCACACATGCTTCACTGATGTTATTTTGAATAATTATTTGTTTATTTTGGATCAGTCAAGTGGTTGTTTTTTTTGTTTGTTTTTTTTTGTTTTTTTTAAATTTTACCCATCCATTAACTAGTTATAAAGCAGGCTAGATTAGGGAATGAAAAGACGAATCTGCGACCTGGCAGAAAACCATGGTTGTGAAACTTGTGGCCATGGAATCCCACCTGGAAATTTGCAAGAATCCTCCATTTAGAATGAGATTTCATCCGGGATCAAGGAAAAGCCTAGGATATTCCCAAGGGGCAAGCAATCAAAACAGCAAACAACTAGACCCCTTCCTGAAATTAGCAAGTGGGAGGAATAATTAATGGTTTAAAAAGCCAGTGCAGAGATTAAATCGATCCTTTTTGCCCTGTTTTTGCCCTTTCTCATTCTGCCTGGACCAGCCCATAAGTATACCTGGGACCCAAAATCTGTTATTTTTCTCCCATTTCTCTTCTCTCATTTTCTTAATAAACTACTGGCCTAACTAAACTGGCATGTACTTAAATTCTTTTTTGTAACATAGCCAAGAACCTAGAGAAAATCTGGCAACAGAGATGATGTACTCTTATTTTAGTAATTACCCTAGAGATTACAATACAAAGCCTTCACATATTTTAAAAACTAATATAAATGAATAATTTTACCACTTCCCTGACAATGCAAGGACCTTAGAACAGTTCAACTCATTTACCACCACCACCCATTTTGCATTATTGTTTCAGCTATTTTAATTCTACCTATGATTAAAACCACATATATTATTAGTGTTTTGTAGAGCTAATGTTTATTTATGTTTGACCACTTATTTTACATTTTCATTGTCTTTTATTACCTCCTTCATTTCTTTGCTTTCATCTGATATCATGTTTTTTACTGCCTGAAGAGTTTCATTAATATTTATTTTATTATGGATATCCTGGCAAGGGGAATCTCAATTTTCATCTTGTTTTGGAAGCATATTTACATTGCAATTAGAATTCTACTTTGGCAGTTATTTCATTTTCAGAATTTTAAAGATGGCATTCCATTGTTCTTTGGATTTTATAATTTCTGCTGGGGAGTCAGGTGTAAATTTTTTTTCTTTGAAAAGTATAAGCCCTTACCCCTGTCCTGACTGCTAAGAGTTTCTCTTAATTTATGGTTTTCACTGCAATGCACTTGCATAAACTTTTCTTCTGCATAGTTCTTATTTACTCTGTGGCTTATTGTCATACATCCGTTTTGGAAAATCTTAGCCATTATCTTTTCAAATATTGCTTCATCCCATTTTCTCTCTACTCTCTTTCTGACAGTCTAATGACATATGTATTAGATGTTCTACCCCTCTTCCATATGTCTCTTCTTGTTTTTTTAGTTTTGTACCTTTTATTCTCCCTATGAACAAGTCTGTGTATTTTCTGCCTACTGAGCTTCCAATTTACTAACCCCCTCTTCAGCTGTGCCTAACAAGCTGGCTAGACCCTGTCTTTGTTTCCTAGGGCTGCTGTACCAAAGCACCAAAAACCAGATGGCTTAAAACAACAGAAATTTATTCTCTCATAGTTCTGGAGGCTAAAAGTCCAAAATCAAGGTGTCAGAAGGGCCGTGTTCCCTCAGAATTCTGTAGGGAAGAGTCTGTTCCATGCCTGTTTGCTGGCTTCTGGCTGACTAGCATTCCTTGGTGCTCCTTGGCACGTGGCAGCATAGTTCAACCTCTCCTTCCATTGTCACATGGCCAACTTCTCTCTGTGTGTCTGCTTTCTACTCTTCTTCTCAAAATGACACCAGTTATATTGGATTAAGTTATCTTCCATACTTCAGTATTATCACATTTTAGCTTAACTAATTCTGTTACAATGACCCTATTTCTAAATAAAAAGTCACATTAAAGTATTGGGAGCTAGGACTTCAATCTATCTTTTGGGATGACACAGTTCAATCCACAACAGTCCCTAATTTAAGTTATTGCATTTCAGTTGTAGAATTTTCATTTCACTCTTTGTTATGATTCCAGTTCTCTGGCAACATTCCCCTTGTCATTTATTTTCATGAACATATTAAACAGAGCTATTTTAACGTTCATGTCTGATAATTTCAAAATCACTTGTGTTCATATTTTCACAATTAAAATTAGGGTCCTTTTTCCTAGTGTGCTTGACTATTTTGGATTGAATACTAGACACTGTGTACAAAGAATTTTCAAGGGTGTGTATAATAATATCTTTCTCCAAAAAGGATTTAATTTTACCCTAGATGTTCAAAAAAGAGAAGTTCAACTTAATGTTGGCATAGACTGAATTGACTTAGGTTGATATTTTTGGTTTAGTGCGTAATGATTTATTCTAGTTCACTCTTCTTTTCAGATTGTGTCCATTCAGAGATCCCAATTGAAAGCCAGAAGTATTTCCCAGTGTGCCTCCTACCTGGTATGCCTTAAACTCCAATCTTTTGTCTCCCCAATCTCATGAGACTGCTATAATCTCTGCTTAGTTTCTCACTCTCTTGGACCCATGCCACTCATGCGTAGACAAATTCCTTGAGGAGAAAAGAGGCATAGGAGGTCACTTTTCTATACTTCTTTACTCTCTGAGATCACGTCCTGTCAAGTCCTGGTTGTTTGGTAGATCTCCAATGCTTTCAAATAGATGTTGTTTTACATGTTGCACAATTCTTTTGTTTTCTGTGGAAGGTTTGTTCTAATACAAGATAATCAGTCATAGGTAGAAGGGAAAGAATTCTATCTGCTTATTCTTATAGTCTGTCAACACATTTTTATACCTTGGTTCTATCATCTTCTCTGCCAGCTTTCCTTCCTAGTCTTACACCATAATTTATACTCTT
>PVKH010026184.1:0-13274 GCA_004027955.1 Chaetophractus vellerosus | reverse complement strand
CCAAAGGCATTTAAGCCGGCCTCCTCCCGACTTTGGCTCCACCTTGCTGCTCCGTTACACAGCCTGGGCAGAATTCCCAAAATGTTGCCATCCCCATTCCACTCACTCCATAGACACCCCCACGCCTCTGTCCTCACCCAGGCTTTGCGGACCCGGCTGGGGCAAGAGTGTCCACTGCCCTGCATTAAATTGCCTCCTCTCAGGGCAAGCATGCTGTGACATCTAAGCTGGCGACTCCTGACCTTTGCCATATCATGGTGTACATAGAACATTAGAGTATAGAATATTTGTCTGGCTCACTGGCATGAACAAATGAAGTAGCAAAGTTACATTCCTGGCACACCAGATTTGCAGACTGGAATTCCCACCTGCTTCAGGTATTAGTGACATACTGAGGCCAGGGGGGCATGGCCAGCCACTCGCAGACCCCTGCCTCTCTGCCTGGTCAGTTTCTTCCCTTGGGAAGGCAGCCACCAGCCCCTCATGGGCATTTCCCCAAGAGTGGAGAAAGGGGTCACATGTTATTGATTGTACTGCCGAAAATAACGTTGACTTCCAGCAAACCTTCTCTAGGGAAATCTCAGTGTTTTATCGAACTCACTGCTAGGCTGGAGCCATTTGCCCACAAGAAGAGCAGAGAGAAAGCACCAGCCAGGGAACCACATTAAATGCGTGTTGTCTAGGGGCTGCAGAAGCCACCTCTTGTGGTCTGGCTGTGTTAAGACTGTCACACTGGGGAGCTATTGATTTTCCAATCTAGCCTGTTAGTACAGTGTTAAGAAAAACTGCAATGTCTTTTTTGCTGTCTTAGGAAGATGCAGTAACATTTCGAAAGACTGCTGCCTTGACTGGCTTCTTTCAGTTTGTAAATGAATTTTCCTTGGCAGTTGCTGTGGAGATTGCCATGAGTTATTTGCAACTTCAGGCAAAGCCGGAGCTTCAGCCAGTGGGAGTGTCAGTGCGTGGACTCCTGTGTGGAGGGGCTCACAGGCTCTGCCTCCCTGTGGCTTCCGGAGTTTTGGAAAGGATGATGTTGAGTGCCATTCAGTTTAGATGGTGCAGGTTTCCCACCTTGTGTTCACAGAACACTCATTTCCCCAGGCGCTTTTTGAAAAACCATGTAGAGGGAAATGCTACCTGCTGTTTTCCCCTCTCGGAGATTCACAAGACTCAACAGCAGTACATTGAAGGTCAGAGAATCCCAGCTTCCCAAACTTATTTAACCACTTGACTGCTTTTCCTTTAACACCTGGTCTGAAGGCCCAGAAATGGTGTTCCATGGGGCATAACTTGGGAAACATTTGTTTGGGGAACTCTTCTTGGAAAACTCTGGTTAAAATTCACATTATGGGGAGAAGGAAGGTACCAGGTATCTTTAGGATACACAAGCTATTGAATCAAAATTCATCCAGAATTTTAGAGGTGGGTGCCCCTTACAGAACATGAGCTTCCACATAACTTCCCTGCTGTCCAATCTGCTTAAAACCATCTGGAGACAGAGAACTCCCTACCTCGTGAGCAATCCCTTCCGACTTGGGATGGCACTGCCAGAAACTTCCCTCTTAACGAGCAGGTCAGCCTCCCTGGAGCATCTTCCCACACAGCTCCTTCCAATGTCTCAAGAAAGCGACTGCATCTTCTCCCAACTTACCCCTGCTTCCATTCTTTTCTTTTCTCTTTTGTTCTTCATATGACCTGGTTATAATCCTGTCACCATTTTATTTGGTCTCCTTTAAAACAGATCTCAGCTGGCCTTTATCCTCTTTACCTAATGGTAGCACAATTTTCTAGGTGTGGCTTAACCAGCAGAAAGGGAACCAATTATCTTCCAGACACATACCTTTATTAATATAACCTAAGAGGCACTCGTTTTTTTGGAGGCTGTGCCTCACTGCTGACTCACACAGTACGTTTACTGTTCATTAAGCAACCTGAGCTGGTTTTGACCCTGCTGCCAGAGAGCTCTCCCATTCCAAGCTAATGCCGTTGCGTATTTTATGCAAAAAGAATACCTTTATCCCTGTTGGATGTCGTTTTTTTGTTAGAACAAACCACTGCTCCCATCTCATGGTTGCTTTTCTTGCCAGCTTCCTCTGGCTTTCCGGAAGCCGCACTAGCCTTTGCCTGCTCTTTGCTAACTGCATGTTCTCTGAAAGTGGGAAGGACACTTGTCTGTCTCTGGGCTTCTGGCATCTCTCCCACTCATACCAGCCTGTCACAGGTGCTGAGGCAGTGGTGTCACTTTGTGATTTCTTGGTTCCTGAGAGCTGCTGGCTTTATCTGGGCAAGGGACCTGCCCGCCCTAGGTGTTCTTGTCCCCTCAGCTCACTCGCCTTGCCCTCTTGAGCTTCCACCCTCTGCCAACTCTAGAAGTCAAATCTAATCCCTCAGCTTGTGCTTACTGCAGTGGATGCAGTGTATGAAGCAGAGAAGGCCAGGTGGTAAATTTTAGACATGGGAGCAACTCTAGGAGAAGGTGACTTTCTTGAGTGGTTGACCACAAAAAACTCACAGCTCCTTCCTGCTTCCCCAGCACCTGCTTCACCTCTCTATTGCACCATTATACACACAGCTGTAATTCGAGCCATCCCACGTTTTACCATAAGCTTCAGGAAGGCAGAGCCTGTGTTGTCCCATTCACCACTGTGAGCCCAGTGCTTGACGCATGGCAGGCACTCAAAGTATCTCACCAAGATAACTGGTTCTACAAATTCAAGGTAAAAATTATGGTCAATTGCCTTTTAAATTTTGTATTAATAGCTTGAGCACTGACATTTAATCATCAGGAAGAAGAATGTTTGCTTCTTGGGGACCCCTCCCCCTGAATTGTTGAAAACTCTGGGGGTCTAAGCGTCACCCCTCCCCACAGACAGAGGAGTGTTTCATCCTTTTTGCAAACCCAAACGGGAGCAGCAGTATGTGTGCAGCACCTTGCTGTCCCCCAGGGTCGCTGGGGTGCAGGTCCTCTGGCCCATGGGTCTGCAGATCCACCTTCTACAATGCCCAAGGCCCTGCTCATCCCAACACATCCTTTGAGAGAAAACAGTTCTGCCTTAAGGGCCAAGGGTACCCCACACTTGGGCTCCCTCTAGAACTCAGGTTCCCATGCCCCGGCCGTTGTTCCCTCCAGGGTGTCAGGTTGAGCTGTGCTTCAAACATCAGCTTTTATGCACTGCTTGCTCCAAGGGCTCAGCTCTGATGCCACTTTCCTCAAGGTCATTTAATGTCAGGGGTCTCACTGCCCTTTACTGTCATGGGCCCTGATGTGGGCTGGCTCCCCTGACTTTCAGAGGGAGTAGGGATGGGTGTTGCGTTGTAGTTCCTTCCTTCTCACAGGCCCTTTTTTGCAAATGGGCACCCAGACTTGCAAGTGCCAGACTTCACTGCCAGTGATCTCAGGGGTGCAGCCATGCCTGACTCTCCAAGGGGCCCGATGCCCCCTGTTTGCACAACCAAGAAGGCCATTCAAGCAGCCCTGTGTAGGACAGACACGCAGCTCTCTGGTTTCAGAGAAACTGATCCCTGCAACAGAAGTTTGGGGTGATTAAAACACTGTATTCTTACCCCTTTGGTCCTCTGTTGGTCACATGGTAAGATTATCTAATCACAGCTTTAAAAAAACGAAAGGGTCACATCTCCATATGCAGCACAGAGCACTCTCCAAGCTACTATGAGTTTGTGGGCGTGAGCGGCTGTCAGGACGTGATCCACCTCTACAGGCTACTGTGGTCCTTGACCATGTTCAACGCACTCGGCTTGTTCTTGGGCATTGTCACAGCAACTGTACTAGGGACCTTCAAGGAGGACATGGTGAGTTAAGACCTCTTCTGAGTATTAAGCAATCACAACACTCATTCTAGTACACTTAACAATGGACAAGTGGCTTTGAGGTTCATTTTCTCTGTAAGATGGGCAGGGCAGGTCTTATTATACCCATTTTACAAATGAGGAAATTGAAACTCATAAGTACTATTAGGAATTTATTATTATGATAGCTAACATTTACTGATTATTTACTATGGAAGCAGGGCCTGTTTAAGTACAAGTATCAACAAATTGAGTCCTCTCATCCACCCTATGAGTCAGGTATTATATTATTACCATTTTGAGAAATGGAGGTCTAGCTATAAAGAGGGAGAACCAGTACTTAAATGCAGAAGTCTTAACTCCAAATCCACTGATCTTTCCACTATTTCCCAACCCCAACTGTACACCGGAATCACTTCTGGGGTTAAACAAACCAACAACCTGGATTTTCCAATGTAGTAGATCTGGGTTGGGACTTAGAATCTGTATTTTAACAAAGTCCAGGGGAGATTTTGATGCATAGCCAGGGTTGACAACCGAGAGAAAATTTCATTCAAATATTATTTTTGTTGAGTGACAATAAGTGCATGGAATTGATTGAAACATGCATTTAACTTAGTTTTTGAAACTCAATCACAAGTGTGATTCAAAACTTTCCAAGAGAATATCTCATTTTAACAAATTGTTTAGTTAAGCAAAGATAAGCACATAGAAGAGGATGAAACCTGGGTTTCCTTCAGTTTTTTAAACTAAGACACATATGATTTATGGCTTTAAGGGAAAGTTTCATGTAAAGTGTTTAGTGAGTGAAGATAACTGCACAAAAGCGAGTGAAATGTATTTTACTCAGTTTTCTAAACTAAGGCCTGTGATTCAGAACTTTCTAAGGGAAAGTCTCATCGATAGTGTTTAGTTAATGAAGATAAGTGGAAGTAAGTGAAACGTGCTTTTCAATCTCATCTGGGACCTAAATATCATATGTGATTGACAGTTTTCTAAGTTGAAATTTCATTTAAAAGTCCCCTTTGAATGAAGACAACTGCATGAATGTGCTGGTCACTTTGTTTCTCTGTTTTCAAACTACGTGCATATGGGATTTACAGGTCTAGGAACGTGTTTCATGTAAACCTTGTATTGGTGAAAAAATCGCATATAAGTGCAATAAGCATCTATTTCGTTTTCAAAACCGTGTAACATTTGTGATTTACAGTTCTAAAAGTGTTTCATTTAAACAGTGTTGTTTAAATGAGGAAATATGCTTAGAAGTGAGTGAAACATGTTTTTAAGTCAATATTTAAAACTTACATATTTACAGCTTCGTAGGATTAGTTCATTTAAATTGGGATAGATAGTTGAAGAAAAGTTCATATAAGTAGTGAAATATGTACTTAAAGTGGTTTTCAAAGCTAAGTAATATTAGCATAGCTTTCTATGAGACTTTTTTATTTAACTTTCTCCTATTGGGGAAGAAAATGGCATGTAAGTGTGTTTGTGAAAATTGCATTTAACTCTGTTTTCAAAACTACCATAGGTAATTTACAAAATTCCAGGAGAATGCTTCATTTGAACAGTTTTGTGTAAGTGAAGAAAAAAGCATAGAATTGAATAAAACATGTTTAACTCAGTTTCTCAAACCAAGTAACATATGTGATTTAAAGAATCCTAGGAGAATCTTCATTTTGAGTGTTGTATAGGTGATGAATAATATGTAGAAGTGAGTGAAATATGTGGTTCACTCTATTTTCAAAACCTAGTAATATATGTATTTTCTACTTTCTAGGAGGAAATTTCATTCAACAGCCGTGTATAGGTGAAGATTAGTAAATGTTCATAAAATGCATTTAACACAGCTTTTAAAACCTAGTTATCGGGAAGTGGATGTAGCTCAAGCAATTGAGTTCCTGCCTATCACATGGGAGGTCCCTGGTTCAGTTCCCAGTGCCTCCAAAAGAAGACAGCGAGCTGGCGCAACAGGCAGGCACAACAAGCTGACACAACAAGATGATGCAGCAAGAGACACAAGAAGAAAAACATAATGAGAGACACAACAAAGCAGGGAGTAGAGCTTCCCGGTGCCTCCTAAAGAAGTCAGTGAGCTGACCATGGCAAGCTGATGCAACAAGATGACACAACAAGAGACATAGGGACAAAAACATAATAAGACACAACAAAAGTAGGGAGCAGAGGTGGCTCAAGTGAATAGGCGCCTCCCTCCCACAGCAGAGATCCCAGGTTCGGCTCCCAGTGCCTCCTAAAGAAACAAGGAAGAAACAGCAAGTGCAAACAATGAGGGGGTGGGGGAGAAATAAATAAAAATAAATCTTTAAAAACAAACAAACAAATAAAAACAAAACCTAGTTATCTATGTGATTTACAGAATTCTAGGAGGATGTTTCAATTAAATAGTATTGTATAGATGAAGAAAAGTACATAGAAATGAGTAAAACATATCTATAACTCAGTTTTCAAAACCACATAAGCTATGTTATATACACCTTTCTACAAGGTTTTCTTTCATTTAAACAGTATTATATAGGTGATGAAAAGTAAGGAGAAGTCAGTGAAACATGCATTTCACTCAGTTTTCCAAAGTAAGTAACATATGTTATTTTCAGCTTTTAGGAGAAAGTTTAGTTAACAGGCCTTGTGTGAGTGTTGAAAAGTATATAGAAGTGAGTAAAACATGCATTGAATTCAGATTTCAAAATTTATTAATTTATGTGATTTACAGCCTTCTGGGAGGATCTTTCTTTAAAACAGTGCTGTGTAGGTGAAGTAAAGTGTATAGAAACAAGTGAAGCATGCATTTCTCTCAGCCTTCAAAACTGCTTAACATATGTGGCATACAGCTCTCTGGGGAATTTGATTAAATAAGTTGCATAGGTGAAGGAAAGTGCATAGAAGTCAGTGAAACATGCCTTTAATCTGGATCTCAAAACCTAATAACATATGTGATTGACAGCTTTCTAGGATAATGCTCCAATTAAACAGTGAAAAGTCAGTAGAAATGAGTGAAACATGAATTTAACTAAAATTTCAAAACCTAGAACTTATGGGATTTACATCTTTCTCTTAGAATGTTTCATATGAACAGCCTTGTAAAGGGAAGATAAGTGCACAGAAGTGAGTAAAACATGTATTAACTCAGTTTTCCAAAACTGAATTTACAGCATGTGATTTACAGCTTCCTGGGAGAAAGTTTCATTAAAACAGTGTTGTATAGGTAAAGTTGAAGTATATAGATATGAGTGAAACATGCATTATTCTCAGTATTCAAAACTGTGTAATATAAGTAATATACACATTTCTGGAGAAATTTTAATTAAAACAATGTCATATTGGTGATGAAAAGTGCATGGAATTGAGTGAAATGTGTGTTTAAGTCAGTTTTTTAAACTGGTAAGATATGTTATTTACAGCTGTCTACAAAATGCATCATTTAAAGAGTGTTGCACAGGTAAAGAACATTGCATATAAGGGAGTGAAATGTGTTTTACTCAAGTTTCAAAGCCTAGTAATATATATGATTTATAATTTCCTGGATCATGTTTCATTAAAACAGTGCTTATGGGTGAAGAAAAGTGGATAGAGGTAAGTAAAACTTGGATTAAATCAGTTTTTAAAACCTACTAACATATGCAATTTCCAGTTTACTAGGATGATTTTTTGTTTAAACAGTGTTGTATTGGGGAAAAAATACTTCGAAGCGATTGAAGCATACTTTTTATTCAGCTCTAAAAACCCTGTATATTATGTGACTTTCAGATAAATACTTTTATATAGGTGACATAAAAGCCAAAGAAGTAAGTGAGACGTGCATTTCACTGTTTTCAAAGCTATGAAAATAAGTGATTTCTGGAAGGGAGTTCTATTATGACAGTGTTATATAGGTGAAATAAAGTGCGTACAAGTGAGTGAAATATACATACTTCAAATTTTAAAACTATGTACCTGTGTGATTTAAAGCTTTTTGGGAGAATATTTCATTTTTTAAAAACTATCTTGCATTTTTAAACTAAACTGTTAAGAAGCAAGTGAAAGATGTATTTTACTTAGTTTTTAAATCTGTGTAACATGTAATTAGAGAATTCTGTGCCAATGTCATTAAAACTGGTTTGTATAGAGCACCTACATGATTAACATGGAGCGAGATACTGCAGGACTGTCTCCTTTCCCCCATAGAAATTTTGAACAGCTAGTAAGATCTGGCAGAAACATCTTTCACAATGCTCTAGAAAACACATAAAGGATTGCTATAAGAGTTGAATACCAAATCAAGAAAATAACAACTTAAAAATGGTAGGAAATCCTTCTCATGGTGCCCTTAGTAGACACTTCCCATCGCCACACTGATTCAATACATAGCCAGCATACACTTCCATTGATGTTCCCAGTTCCTGAGTGAGCAGAGTAACCCTCATGCACAGTGGTTGCATGTATTTCTTTGCCAGTCTTTCTATTGGCTTCCTGAGTGACTAAACCAGGACACTCACCATGGACTCACGTGCCCAGAGCGTAGAGTCATTCACAGAACTCTAGTTCAGGATGTTATAGGAGATCAGTCAAATTGCAGCTGTCAGGGGGAAAGGCTTGCTGGCTGTTAGACCTATAGGGTGGTGCCCAGAATAGTGAGGAAGCAATGTTTCCTGAAAAATGATATATTCAGATCTATGTAAACAGGGAAATTGCTAGAGCCATGTGTGCATGCCCAGGAGAAGATGCATGCACTGAAAAGACCAGGGAGCCCCTATGCTTTTGCCTCAGGCTATTCTATAAACTCATTGTGTGGCTAAATTCTGAAGGCCAATCTGCAAAGACTGAGAAAGGGTTTTTCTCTTTTTATTTTCCATTTTTGTAGGCTCCCAGCATTCAAATAAATCTGTCATAACACAGGCTATATACAAACTTCAGGAACTGACACCTCAGAGTCTAAATTCCAGACAGAGCATGTTAAAATATCAAAATATCCATGTTGTAACTTACAAAACATACCAAAAACAGGAAATGATGGCTCATGCTAAGGAGCAGGGTAAAGCATTAGAAACAATCAAAATGGAAGACCAGACCTGGGACATACTTAACCAATACCTTTTGAAAATAGTACTAAATATGTTCAAAGAAAGGAAAACAGACAAAGAACTAAAGGAAACCAGGAAAGTGATAGATGAACACAGGAAAATATCAATAAAGAGGTAGAAATCTTGAAAAGGAAACAAACAGAGCTGGAACTACTCTAACAGGAATTTAAAAAACTTTCTAGAGGGGTTCAACAGCAGATTAGAGCTGGCAGAAGAAAGAATGAATGAACTTAAAGAAAAGATCACTGAAATCATTCCGTCTGAGGAGCACAAAGAAAAAAAATGAAAAAAAGTGAATAAACCCTGAGAGACTTGTGCAACACCACCAGGCATTCCAATATATGCATTGTGGGAATCCCAGCAGGGTAAGAGAGATGGGCAGAGAGAATATGTGAAGAAAGGATGGCTGTAAACTTCCAACATTTAATTATATACACATCTGGGAAACTCAGAAACTCCAAACAGGATAAACTCAAATATTCACACACCATGACATATTATAATCAAACTATTGATTGCCAAAGAGAGAATTCTGAAAGTCACAATAGAGGAGCAACATGTCATGAACAAGGGAGCCTCAATAAAATTGTGCTGATTTTTCTTTGGAAATCATGGAGGCAAGAGGGTACTGGGATGACATTTAAAATGTTGAATGGGAAACAATGCCAACCCAGAATTCTGTGGCCATCAAAGCTGTCTTTCAAGGACAAGGGAGAGATTAAGACATTCCCAGATAAACAAAATCTGAGGGAGTTTGTAACCATAGGAATGTCCCTATAAAAATGCTAAAGGGAGTTTTTCAGATTGAAAGGAAAGGACACTAGAGACTAGACTGAAGGTGCATGAAGAAATAAAGATTTACATACAAGTAATGACATGGGTAAATTATAAGTTTTTATTTCTTTCTGGATATTTTTCTACTCACAATAGGATTACTATCATAAATGTGAATAGGATATTTACCCTTGTCCAACTTAATGTTTTGTGAGAATTTTTCCACATGTTTTATTGGCTGCATACCCTTCATTTAAATGAATGCCAGCCTTCAATAAGAAATTGTCACATGATTGCAAATACATTTCATTCACACTAAAGGACAATAGTCTTTAACCAAATTAAAGAAATCCATCAGGGGCAAGTCAATGTCCTTAGCTCCCCTCATGAAGCTAGGCAACTGGCCACCCCCTGCTGATTGTATCATTTGCTAAAGCTCAGAGCAAGTGTTTGAAGAGGGTTATGGACTAGTTATGGTGTCCTATGCTGAGCAGATGTCATTCAAGATGTTTTCTAGCAAAAAGAAAAAGTGTTGTGGACTATTGAGAACAGTCACTTTTAAGTTTTCTATTGGTGTTCGTTTATTTTTAGCATTCTATAACAGAGGGAAATGTCCCTCTTTGTTGCAGTCAAATTTCAACATTAGTCAAACCACTGGTTTCAAATTTCCTAGGAAAAAAGTTGTAATAAACTGATCTTAACATGAATTCATAATATTGTTCATCATGCAGAGAATTTATTGCCGGCTTGAATGGCAGCTTTTTCTCCCAAGTGCTCGGGTTCCCAGGAGTGCAGGGCATTTCCAAAATCCCATTACCACAAATGACAAGGCAGGGATGAAGTGAAAAACATCTGTCATTCATAAAATGCCACAATGCCCTTTTACAAAATCATAAGCCTTATAGGGGCTCAATGAAGACATGGTCTATAAACTCCTGAATAATGACCTCAAATCATCCTTTCCAACAATCTATACTAGGCAGCTGTTTCAATATTTATTTATGTACAATACATTTACAACCAACCCTCCCCTCAGACTTTGTTTTCACAATCTACACCTCCCTCCCCCAGCAGCTCTTCCCTATTAGCAGCACTAAAGAATCTGTAACATGCTGAAGAACCCTGGGGAACACAAGACCTTGTCTCTCTGGCCAATATGCATTGGCTATCTGACACATCATGCAAGTGTCTGAATAAACACTGTCTACCGTAATGATCTCCCTAGTTGACAGCAAGGAGGAACTTGGATCCTGTCAAGTACCTAACTGTTGGTTTCTATAGTTAATAATGGAAATAAAAGGTTGGCCCTTGGTTCGATGTGTGACTCTAGCTCACAGAGCGCCAGACATTTTCCCTGTCAGAAGAATACTCTGCCTACATCACAAAAGATGCACATTCTTTGTCTTTATCCCTGCGAGATCTCTCATAGTAAGATGACAAACCCTTAGGTTCAAAACCAACCAGGGACTCAGGGACACTCTATTTCTTGCATTAATACATGACAAAAGTGTCTTGCCTGAATTTCCCTAATATGTGATGCGTGGCAGACACTCTTTTGTTAAGTAAATATTTGAAAGGATAAATGAATAAACCAAATGATGGACAGTGTTGTGGATTGACTCGTGTCCCTAAAAAGACATGTTCAATTCCTAATCCCTGGTCTGTGGATGTGAGCCCATTTGTAAATAGGATCTTTGAAATATTATTAGATAGGTGAGGCCAAACTGAATCATGGTGTGCCTTAATCCAATATGACTGGAGTCCTAATAAGCAAAGGAAATTTGGACACAGTAGCAGGAGTGAGTAGGAAACTGAAGGAGACAGATCACCAAGTACTGGCGGCAGACTGAGTTATTGAGTGACAGCAGGCTGCCACCAGAATGCTACAGACTTCAGAGAAAACATGACCCTGCTTTTGGACTCCTGGTTACCAAAATTGTGAGACAATATGTTCCTGTAGTTTAAGCCAACCTGCCTGTGGTAGTTTGTTCTAGCAGTGCTGGTAAACTAAGACACACTGTATTCCATAGTGTCCTGCCCTACATCCACAGTGAAAGCAAGAATATATTTCACAGGCAGCACAACCCCAAAGCACTATTCAGCCAGAGCACACCTATGGAAGGTGAGGGAAGGTGAAGGGAAGTGAGGGGCCGTGTGAGACTGGAGGCGGGAAAAGCCTGACTTGATCAGGTGGTCTCCACAGCCAAGAAGTCCTCCCCCAACTTTGACTCCTTCAGGGAATCTGGATAGGTAGCTGGCAGTGACGACTCTGTGAACTCCACCCTCTCAGGTAGCTGGCATGGTTCCCTTTCCTGGGAGGAGAGTGGAGCCCTACATTTAATCAGCCAGCCAAACTGGGGTACAACTGTTGTTTAAGACTCAAAGTTAGAGAAGATATTTGTGACCAAAGGGTAAAGTAGGACTTCTTAACAAAACATCAATAGCACAACAGATAAATAGAAAACAATAGCAAAATGAATTTGTTCACATCAAAATTAGTCTTTTGTTAAATAAAGGACTCCTTGTAAAAGTTAATAGAAAACAAAAGGCGAGATGATATTTACAATGTCTGAAACTGACAAGAGATTAATATAAAAATATTTTAAAAACTGAATATCAATAAAAATGAAACATAAAATGCTGTTAAAAGAGGATTTTCAGAAAAATATAAAATGAAGATGTGTTAAAGAATTTATTTTACACATATAATATGAAGAAACTGGGTAGATATTATAACTAATTTTTAAAAATAAGATCATAAATTTATAGGGAGTAGGGGAGTGTTGAGATGCATTTCAAATAAGTATAAACTCTTTCTCCCGGGAGGGTGGGGTGGGGGGGCAGTGCTTTTGGGAATTGAATCATGCTCCACACAAAAGGCATGTTCAGGTCCCAACCTCTGGACCTGTGTGGGTGTGGACCCACTACAAATAAGATCTCTTCAAGATGTTATGTTCATTAAACTGAATCAAGTTGACTTTTAATCTGGGTTACTGGAGTCCTCTGTAAGCAGAGTGAAAGTCAGAAGGAAAGAGAAGCCACAGGAAGTAGCTAGACATTGGCAGTTAACAGAACCCAGAAGAGAAAGGAAAAGAGTTTGCCATGCATAACCATGTAATGGAAAAGTCAGATAACCCCCAAAATTGCAGGGTATCCAAAAGATATCTATCATGGGAGGAAGCAAGCCTTCTAGTTTCTGAAACCATGAGCCAGTAAATTTCTATTTTTAACCCAACCCACTGTATATTATATATTTTAGCAGCCGGGAAGGTCAAATAGGGGAGGAAGTCAATTAAGTCATTTCCAGACTGGTCAGAATTTATATCTCTGTCTGTTACCCACTGGGACAAAGAGTTACAAAATGACTCATGAATGATAATGAATGGGGTTAGAGTCTGATGACCATGAAGCATGTGCTATAAATGATTCACAGTTATTCAGTAAAACACAAATTCTAAAAGACCATAAAATACATAAAGAGTTGCTCAAAACCGTTAATGATCAAAGGAATGTAAATTTAAATGAGTGAGTTATCAGTAAAATTGGCAAGGCTGCAAAAGCAGATAAAGACACATGGCCAGGGGGCCAGCTGTATAGCCCAGTGGGTAGGGCGCC
>PVKH010026183.1:0-13265 GCA_004027955.1 Chaetophractus vellerosus | reverse complement strand
AAAAAAAAAGAACTCATGATTTTATGTTGAGCAGTCCATCACACTGTCCAGTTCCCTCTAGACAGGTGCACTCAAGACCTCCATCCCCTAGGGTCCCAGAAAAGACCACCCAGGCAGGCTCCCATCCCCTATCAATTGTCCTCTGCTTGAGAGTCCATGACTGTGCACCTAAACCAATGCCATCTTGCCTCTAGAGGGCTCATTTCTTTCTAGTTTTTCACAGCTGTTCAGGGCACTGGCTGCCCCTTCGGCTGCAAACTATCAGGCAAATGGCTCAGCTCTCCCCAGGGCATTAGCTGTTTGAGTCTTCTTTATGTCACATGGCAGGACCAAAATGACCAAATTCTCTCCTCTTCCATATCTTCTTCTGTGTATCTTCTCCTGTGTATCTTCCTGAGTTTGTGTCCATTAATATGTACACAAAGAGGGTGGGGACCCAACCTTCATTCACACCCTATTAACATGCCAAATTAAAGCCCTAATCTTAACTTTTTTTAATTATAAAAAATTTTAAAAATATACAGAGATTACATAAGTGTTACACAAAAAATATAGGCCTTCCCATATGCCCCACCTCCCACAACCCCCAAAACTGCCCCATAAACATCCTACATTAGTGTGGCACATTAATTGCAATTGATAAACACAACCTGGGGTTTTGACATTAAGCACTGATCATAGTTCACATTGTAGAACATATTCTCTCCCACAAAGTTATATATGTTACATGATGATATAAAATGGCCTATATCTGTCATTGCCATGTCACAGAGGACAATTCCAAAGTCCTGGAAAAGCCCCTGTACTACAACTGCTTTTCCTTCTCCCTACCCCCAGAGCATCCAGTGGCCACTGGCTCCACATCAATGTTGTAATTTATTCTATTGCTGAGTCACAATGTGCCTATAGCAGAATACCAGAAGATCCACACTAGTCCATAGCTCTTCTGCACCTCCTGAGCAGTCTGGGATGGTGATGTTCCCTCCACCTCCAATTGAGATGGGGTTTATATCCCATGGGGAACTTGAATAGGATTATCCTTCCTGCAGGTGTTGTCTCTCTCCATTCCCTGAGAAGGCCATTGTCCATCATGATCTACCTGCCAGTTGTCCTAGGTAATTCAAATGAGCTGTAGAGTAGGAGTTGTTCCTCCACCAAGGTTCTGGGCCTGCTGGTACATGAACAGTCCAAACACTCATATCTCTGCATGTATACCTACAAACTCCAGCACCAAGTGTAGGTTTGAATAGAAGGGACAGGTGAGCCATGTGCAGGGAAGATATAGTTGAATCCAACACTGTCACTCTCATTAGCACAATATCCCATGTAGGGCCCACTGGCAAGACACCAACTCCAGAGCTATCAACCCTGGCATAGGATCTGGGTGTCTCCAGAGCCCTCAGGAGCCCTCCTATTTGGAGTGATATCCATATTGGAATTCTATGAGATCTTCAGAGATGTGTGTACGTGTTACCTCTGGGATGACCTCCCAACTCATTTTGAAGTCTCTTAGCCATATAAACTCATTTGTATTTACCAATTCCCACTTTTATACAAGGACTTTTTCCAGTCACATTGCCAATTGGCACTTGCTAGCAATCCCTCAGTGCCAGGGAGGCTCAACCCCAAGAGTCTTGTCCCATGCTTGGAGGAAGGCAATGCATTCAAATGCTGTGTTTGGCTTAGAGAGAGGTCACATTTGAGCAACAAGGAGGCTGTCAGGAGGTAACCCTTAGGAACCCCATAACAATAGGTTAAGTGTCAATTTCAAAAGCAAAGGCTCATAAGGACACTCATCAATATCAAGGGCCCATCAGTGGATCATCCTCCTTTGCCAGTTGCTGCCCCTGCAATTGGCAGACTGCTGCTGTTACCTTAGAGAATGTGGCAGAACTCTCCAGTATGGGAATTCAGTATTCTCTCATTTAATGAGTGATTCTTCACCCACTTTGACAATGTCCTGTGAACATTTGAGCATTTATATATACCTTATATTTATGCATGGGTGAACTTCCTCCAATGCATCCCCCATCCCTGACTCCCCATACCAATGATCCTCCCCCACCCCAGTTGTAATACTTCTGTAATCCAAAACTTCTTCAAAGATGAAGCCATTACAATAGCACCATTTGATGAAGAGGCCATACTCTCCAAACTGAGGGGTCTTTGTGGCCTTTCAAATATCAGATGACTGCATATGCAAAGATCTATATTAGAACTCTCAATTCAGTTCCCTTTTTCTGTATGTCTATCCTTGTGCTAATACCATGCAGTTTTGAACACTGTAGCTTTGTAGTAGGTTTTGAAGTCAGATAGTGTTATTTCCAAGTTCATTTTTCTTTTTCAATATATCTTTGGAGATTCAGTGCCTCTTACCCTTTGAAACAAATTTTGTAGTTAGTTTTTTTATTCATTAAAAATATAGTGTTGAAAATTATTGGGATTGCATTAAATATGTAGATTTCTTTGTTTAGGATAGACATCTTTTGATGTTTAGTCTTCATATCCATGAATAGAAGATATTCTTCTATTTATTTAAGCCTTCTTTTATTTCCTTTAACAGTGTTGTGTAGTTTTCTGTATATAAGTTCTTTACACCTTTAGTTAAATTTATCCCTAAGTATTTGATTTTTTAGCTATGTAAATGGTATTTTTTCTTGATTTCCTCCTCAGATTGCTCATTATTGGTGTAAAGAAATGCTACTGATTTTGAGCATCCTTCTTATATCCTGTGACTTTACTGAACTCCATTATAAGTTCTAGAAGCTTGTTATAGATTTCTCAGAGCTTTCTATGTGTAGGATCATGTCGTCTGGAAATACTGAAATTTTTACTTCTTCCTTTCCAATTTGGATGTCTTTTGTATCTTTTTCTTGCCTAAGTGCCTGAGCAAGTACTTCTAAGACAATGTTAAATAGGAGTGGTTGTAGTGGGCATCCTTTTCTTGCTTCCAATCTTAGAGGGAAAGCTTTTACAATTTCACTATTGAAGATGCTGTTAGCTGTGGGTTTTCCCAATATACCCTTTATCATGTTCAGAAAGTTTCCTTCTATTCCTACATTTTGCAGTTTTTTATCAGGAGAGAGAGCTGTATTTTGTTGAATGATTTTTCTACATCTATAGAGATGTTCATGTGATTTTTAAATTTTAATCTGTTTGTGTGGTGTATTACATTGTTTAATTTTCTTATGTTGAACAATCCTTGCATAACTGGGATGAACCTGACTTGGACATGGTGTATAATTAATTTGAATTGTTGTTGAAGGCAATCATCAAATATTTTGTTGAGGATTTCAGCATCTTGGTTGATTAGAGAGATTGGTCTGTAATTTTCCTTTATTGTGGCATCTTTGTTAGGCTTTGGTATTAGGGTTATGTTTGCATCATAGATTGAGTTAAGAATGTTCCTTCTACCTGTATTTCTTAAAAGGGTTTCAGCAGGATTGGTGTTAGCTCTTTCCAGAATATTTGGTAAATTTCAACTGTAAAGTCATCTGGTCCTGGTCTCTTCTTAGTTGGGAGGATTTTTGGTGACTGATACTATCTCTTTACTTGTAATTGGACTGTTGAGTTCATTGATGTGTCCTTTCATCAGTGTAGTCTGCTTTTGAGTTTTTAGGAATTTGTCAATTTACTCTAGATTATCATTCTTGTTGGCGTATAATTTTTCTAAGTATCCTTTTGATACTCTTTATTTCTGTGTAGTTAGTGGTGATATCCCCGTCATCATTTCTTATTTTCTGTATTTGCTTCTGGTCTCTCTTTTTGTTTGTTAGTTTTGCTAAGGGGTTGTCAATTTTATTGATCTCTTCCAGTAACCAGATTTTGGGTTGTTCATTTTTTCTAGTGCATTCTTATTTTTTATTTCTTTTAGTTCTGCTCTAAGCTTTGTTATTTCCATTTTTATAATTCTTTAGGATTAGTTTGTTGTTGTTTTTCTAATTCCTCCAGGTGTGCAGTTAGGTCTTCAATTTTAGCTCTTTCCCCTTGTTTGATATATTCATTTATGGCTATGCCTTTTCCTCTCAGTACGGGTTTCCCTGCCTTCCATAACTTTTGTTATGTTATGCTGTCATTTTCATTTGTTTCAAGGTAGTTTCTGATTTCCTTTGTTATTTCCTCCTTGACCTAGTGTTTGTCTAAGAAAGTGTTGTTTATTTTCTATATCTTTGTTCCCAATCTGGTTCTCTGACCCTTAATCATTTCCAATTTCTGTCCACTGTGGGCAGAATAATTACTTTGTATGATCTCAATATTTCTGAATTCATTGACAGTTGTTCTGTGGCCTAGCATGTGGTCTATCTTGGGGTATGATCCTTGTACAATGAGAAGAATGTATATTCCACTGTATTTTGGTGTAGTGTTCTGGATATGTCTATTAGGTACAGAACATCTAATGTATTATTCAGAGTCTTTGTTTCTTTATTGATTTCTTTTCAAGATGTTCTGTCTAATGGTGATAATGGTGTGTTAAAATCCCCCACTATAAGTGTAGAGGAATTTATGTCTCCACATAGTCTTTCCAATGTTTGCCTCATGTATTTTGATGTGTCCTGATTAGTTGAATTAATGTTCACGATTTTTCTTTCTTCTTGAAAAATTACCCCTTTAACTGATATATAGTGTCCACCTTTGTCTGTTTCAATAGTTTTGCTTTTAAAATCTATTTTGTCCAATATCATTATGGCAACTCCTGCCCTTTTTTCGTAGCTGTTTGCTTCTAAGTTGCTTTCCAGCCTTTCAAATTCAGTTTCCTTAAATGCCTGGGTCTAATGTGGGTTTCTTGTAGACAATATATAGATGGGTCATATTTCCTTATCCATTCTGCCAAAGTGTGTCTCTTTATTGGTGAGTTTAATCCATTAACAGTCTGTTATTACTCTCAAGGAATTTCTTTCATCCACTATATTTTCTTTGGGTTTGTGTATGTCATATGTTGTTATTATTTCTCTTTTTGTCTTTCTAGTTCTTCTTACACTCTCCTCCAACTATCTCCTGTTTTTTCCTTTCAACATACAGAACTTCCTTTACTATTTCTTGAAGGGTAGGTTTCCTATTGACATATTCTCTTCATTTCTATTTATCTGTGAATATTTAAAACTCTCCATAATTTTTGAATGCCAACTTTGCTGTTTTGAGAATTCTTGGCTGGAAGATTTTCTTTTAGTACCTTGACTATGTCCTACCACTGCCTTCTTGCCTCCATGGCTTCAGATGAGAAATCAGCACTTAATCTTATTAAGCTTCCCTTGCTTGTGATGGTTCTCTTTTCTCTTGATTCTTAAGTATTTTCTTTTTGTCTTAAGCACTGGAAATTTTGACAAGTATATGTCTTGGAGTAGATTTGTTTGGATTTATACTGTTTGGGGTGCATTGTACTTCCTGGACATGTACATCTATCTCCTTCAATGAGGTTGGGAAATTTTCAGCCATTATTTTCTTCAACACACCTTCTGTTCCCTTTCCCTTCTCTTTTCCCTCTGGGATGTCTTTAGTGCATATGTTTGTTCATTTTATGTTGTCTTTTAAATCCCTAAGCCCCAGCTGGATTTTTTTTTTATCTTTTTATCATCTATTCTACTATCTGTTTGATTTCAGATGTACTATCTTCCACATTACTAATTCTTTCTTCTGCCTGTTCAAATCTACTGTTATGTGATTCCAGTGTGTTTTTGATTTTTTGAATTGTGCCATTCAGCATCATCATATCCAAACTTATATAGTTTTTATCACAACTGTGGTTTTGTATATCTACTACCACAGCAAAGACACAGAAAATTTCATAAATACCCAAGTATCATTGTGCTTCCCTTTTATTTTATTTATTATTATTATTTTTTAATTTATTACATATCCCTCCCCCTTTCTGCTTGCTCTTGCTGTGTGTCCATTCTTCTGTGTTTTTGCTATGTCTGCTTCTTGTCTCCCCCTGTCTTTTGCAGCAATGCGCCATGTCGGCCCTCCATGGAGGTGGCTCGCTTCTTTTGTGGGTGGCTCCATTCCATTCTCATGGGTGGCTCCACTCCATGTTTTGTGGGAAGCATTGCTCCATGTTTTTGTGGGCTGCCTCACTTCCACGCTTCACAGCCAGCAGCTCCGCATTTCAGGGGTGACTTTGCCCCACCCATGGTGGCTTTCCTTTCTCAAGGCCTTCTGCTCGCTCGGAGAGGTCCCTGAGAACCAAACCTGGGCATCCCATGTGGTACACCAGCACGCTTACCCACTGAGCTATCCAGCCAGCCCCTGTGCTTCCCTTTTATACTGTTTCAATTATAGATGTTGGGTTTTAAATTTGGTCCAGGTGAATGTCAAGTGTAGCACAATGGAAAGCCAAGACAATAATAGTTAAGAAAAGACAGTTTTTAATGTACAGAATCCAGAGAGTGAGGGATGCCATGATTTGTCAGTGGGAAGCATGCCTGACTTTGGCAACTCAAGCATCAGGTGTGGCACACACAAGAAGATCAAACTGGAACCAAGGACTTCTGCCTTTATGGCAGTCCAGGGGAGGAGATTAGTAGATTTACCATGGGAGTGAGGGATTGTTAATTTAAAGAAGATGTGCACAAAAACTGAGGGGACTAGAATTTTGACAGCAGTGGTTTGAAGCTTATCATTTGTGACCAGGTGTCAGTTTTGGGTGAGGTGTGTGGGTTCTGGCTGCAGGTGCAGATTTGGGTTATGGTTCTGGGGGAGCTTATGCCCCAGGACTTGTGGGTTGCCTATAAACTAGGTTAAACCTCAATGTTGAAGCAAGTGGTTTAGTCAAAGCAATGCTCGATTCTGAGACAGCACAAAAATTTTTTGGTGGATATGACAATCCATACCTTTATGCCTCGGTTTCTTTCATTTGGATTAGTTGGGAAGTTTGGGTGGCTCATATAATTATTGCCAGGTGCATAGTTTTATTGAACCAGTGCATAAGACACTTGAGGATACTGGTAATTACAAAAACGGCAATAAACCAGAAAACCAAGAACTCTAAGCCTCTGTGAAGGCATTTCCCTTTCCCATAAGGGCATAACTAGGAGGAAATATGGGATATTTTTCTCTCATCTACAGTATTTGTTGAAAAACCTTGACTATATTGTGCAACATCCTAATCTCAAGACCCATCTTTTCTAAGTTGATTTTGGTTTGCCCCAAATTATTAATATGCATTTAGTAAGTGGTGTGTCTTAGGCGGCAGAATTTTCCTTAATTGTACAAGAAGTAGTTTATGGCTTGGCAGTTACATAAGTCTACCTGGGCTAGGAAATCTATTTGTTGATGTGTTAGCCCTTAGTACCATGTAGAGGGACAGGGTCTTAAGGCAATATAAAGCCTATATGTGTTGAAAGGTTTTCTCTGCTCTGTGATATTAAAGACATTGTTTATCTAGCCAATAGGGGGTGAAACAGTTCAATGCATCTGTACCATCTTGGGTGTGCATGGCCTTGTCAACAAACATAACATAAGGAAGAGGTGATGCCACCTGTTACAAGGTGATAGTTGTCAGGGGTGGACCTAAAGGTGGTTATCCCTCCTTGGTAGGAATCCATAAAACATGGGGAATGTTTAAATAACATAAGACAACGCTAGTCAAGATATCTTGGTAAGTATCTGTAAAACAGAACTCCAAAACATTTTGAGGGTCATTTAGGATAAGATTTGGCTGTGTTTTCCATGAGACCCCACTGTATTTTCTTCTACAAGGAGAACATGTTTCCATACTTCTATGCCATTTCAATGTTAATTCTTTGTAGGTCCTCTTTGCAATCTAAGCTCTTGACTTAAAACAGTATTTAAAGCAGGTGGGAGCAGAGGACAATTAGTCACAAAGTTTTAATTTCTTTTAAGAAATCAATTCTATTGTTACATTTCATCCAAAATGGACAAACAATGATATTTGGTATAATAACATAGTTGTGCATTCATCATTTCAATCATTAATAATGCATTTTTCATTATTTCAATAATACTACTAATAAACAAAAAACAGACAAACAAGAAAATTCCTCACCCCTCAATCTCTCTGTGCTTCCCCAACTTTTCATACCTGCTGTTTCTGGCTATTCTACCCAAAGTGTATAATCAGTGGTTTTTAGTATAATTATAATGTTGTATATTCATTTTCTCAAAAATTAAGAAAATTTCATTGCTCCAAAATGAAAGACTCCTTGCCCTTAGCATTCCTTCCTCAGACCTACATTACCACTAATCTTCATTCATCTTTATAAATTGATTTTAATTTACATTTTATATAAATGAAATAATACAATATGTAACATGTCCCATCTCCTTCACAGTATGTTTTTGTGGGTTTTTTTTTTGCTTATTTGAAATTAACATTTTGTACTGTTAAGTTACATTTGTCCAGCTTCAAAGAAAAATGGTCATTTATATGCAATTCTACCCTTACTCATGTTTCACATAACATATTTGTGTTTCACATAATATATCTATTTCTTAATAGGGCAATCATACAGTATTTGTCCTTCTGTATCTGGCTTCCTTCACTCAACATAATGTCCACCATGGTTCATCCATGTTTTCATATATTTCATGACTTCATTTGTTCTTACTGCTACTTAATATCCCATTGTGTGTGTACTCCACAATTTGCTTATCCAGTCATCAATTGTTTCCAAAATTAAGGTATCATTAATAATGCTATGAACATTGATGTGCTTATGTCTATTAGTGTCACTGCTCTCAGTTCTTCTGGGTATGTTACTAGCAATGGTATTGCTAAGTCCCATGGGAGGTCTATATTCAACTTCTTAGGAACTGCTAAAGAGTCCTCCACTGGCTGTACCATTTTACATTTCCAGCAACAGTGAATAAGCATTCCTATCTCTCCACATCTACTCCAACTTTTACAGTTTTGACTTTAATAGCAGCTAGTCTAATAGTTGTGAAACGATACCTCATTTTAATTTTGATTTGCATTTCCCTAATTGAAAGTGATGTTAAACTTTTTTTTTTTCATGTGTTTCATTGACATTTATATTTCTTCTTTGGACAATTGACTTTTCAAATCTTTCACCCATTTTTTAGTCAGATACTTTGTCTTTTTAAGGTTGCATTGTATGGTCTCCCTATAGATCATGGATATTAAACCCTTATCAGATGTGTGATTGCCAAAGATTTTCCATTGAGTAGGCTATCTTTTTTCCCTTTGACAAAGTCCTTTGCAGTTCAAAATTGTTGAATTTTGAGGAGGTCCCATTCATCTATATTTCTTTTACTGCTCATGCTCTGTGCATAATGTTTAAGAAACTACCACATACCACAAGATCTTCTTCCAGGAATTTTATGGTCCTTTTTTTTTTATATTTAAATCCTTAATCCATTTGTGAGTTAATTTTTGTTTAAGGTGTGAGACAGGGGTCTTCTTTCTTTCTTTTGGATATAGCTCTCCCATTCTTACAGTACTATTTATTGAATAGACTGTTCTGGCCCAGCTGAATGGACTTAACAGCATTGCCAAAAATCCTTTCACTGTAAATGTGAGGGTTAATTTCTGAGTTCTTGACTTGGTTACATTGGTCAATCTGCTTATCCTTATCCTGTACCATGGTGTTTTTACCACTGAAGCCAGGAAATATGCTTTAAAGTCAGGAAGTGAGAGTCCTCCAACTTGGTTATTCTATTTTAAGACTTTATTTTTGGCATTTGAGGCCCCCTACCGCCCCAAGTAAATTTAATTATTGGCTTTTTGATTTCTGCAAAAAAAAAGCTGTTGGGCATTTTATTGGTATTGCATTGAATCTGTAAATCAGTTTCGGTGGAATTGACATCTTATTGATGTTTAGTCTCCCAATTCATGAACATGGAATGTCCTTTCATTTATTTAAGTATTCTTTGGTTTCTTTTAGAAATATTTTCTAGTTTTCTGAATAGGGGTTATTTATGTGCTTGGTTAAGTTTATTCCTAAATATTTATTTGTGTAGGTGCTATTATAAATGAATTTTTTTTCTGATTTCCTCTTCAGATTGCACATCAGTAGTGCACAGAAATGCTATTGACTTTTGTGTGTTAAACTTGTATCCCACCACTTTGCGGAACTCATCTATTGATTCTAGTAGCTTTCTTGTGGATTTTTCAAGATTTTCTAAGTATGGGATCATGCCATCAGTGAATATTGAAAGTTTTACTTCTTACCTTCTTTTTGGAGTGCCTTTTATCTCTTTCTCTAAGGCAGTTGCTCTAGCTAGAATTCCTAGCATAACATTGAATAATAATGGTGAGAGTGGGCATCCTTGTTTTGTTCATGATCTCAGTGGAAGGCTTTCAGTCTGTCACCACTGAGTACAATGCGAGTTGTAGGTTTTCTCATATATTCACTTTGTTATATTGAGAAAGTCCCTTCTATTCCTATATTTTGGAGTATTTTTATCAAGAAAGGGTCCTGTATATTTTCAAAAGCCTTTTCTGCATCAACTGAAATGGTCATGTGATTTTTCTTCTTCAATTTATCAATGTGGTTTATTACTATAATTTATTTTCTTATGTTGAACCACCTTTACATACCTGAGATAAAACCAACTTGATGGTGGTGTATAATTCCTTTAATGTGCTTTTGGATTCTGTTTGAAAGTATTTTGTTGAGGATTTTTGCATGTATATTTATTAGCGATATTAGTGTGTAGTTTTCTTTCTTTTTTTTTTTGTAGTATCTTATCTGGTTTTGGTATTAGCGTGAAGGCTTCATAGAATGAGTTTGATCACGTTCTTTCTTGTTCAATTTTTTTAGAAGAGCTTGAGTAAGACCAGTATTATATCATCTTTGAATGATTGGTAGAATTCATCTGTGAAGTTATATGGTCCCTGACTTTTAATCTTTGAGATTTTTTTGATGACAGTTTCAATCTCTTCACTTGTGATTGGTTTGTTAAGGTCTTCCATTTCTTCTAAAGTCAGTATAGGAGGTTCAGGTGTTTCCAGGAATTTTTCCATCTTGTCAGCATTTTCTAGTTTTTTGGCATACAGTTGTTCATAGTATCCTCATATGATCTCTTTTATTGCTATGGGGTCAGTGGTAATGTCCCCCATATCATTTCTCATTTTATTTATTTGCATTTTCTCTTTTTTTCTTTATCAATCTAGCTAAGGGTTTGTCAATTTTGTTGATCTTCTCAAAGAACCAAATATTGCTTTAATTGATTATCTTTATTTTACCTCAATTTCATTAATTTCTGCTCTGATCTTTACTTTCTTTCCTTCAGCTAGTTTTGAGATTAGTTTGCTGTCTTTTTTCTAGTTCTTACAGGTGTGTAGTTAGAGCAACCATTTTAGTATTTTCTTTTTTAGTATAAGCTTTGAGGGCTAAAATTTTTGCTCTCAGTACTGCCTTTGCAGTGTCCCACAGGTTTTGTTATGTTGTATTCTCATTTTCATTCATCTCAAGATATTTACTGAATTCTCTTGCAATTTCTTCTTTGAACCAGTGATTGTTTAAGAGTGTGTTGTTTAATCACCATATATTTATGAATTTTCCATTTTTCTGTCCATACTTAATTCCAGTTTCATTCCATTATGATCAGAGAAAGTGTTTTGTGTAATTTCAATGTTTTAAATTTTATTGAGACTTGTCTTGTGATCCAATATATGGTCTATCTTGGGGAAGGATCTGTGATCATTTGAAAAGACTGTATATTCTGCTGTTTGGGGTGCAATGCTCTATAGGTGTCTGTTAGGACTAGTTCATTTTCAAATTATTCAACTCCTCTTTTTCTTT
The DNA here is from genome assembly GCA_004027955.1 of Chaetophractus vellerosus. NCBI lineage: Eukaryota > Metazoa > Chordata > Mammalia > Cingulata > Chlamyphoridae > Chaetophractus > Chaetophractus vellerosus. Next base: position 1,542 of record PVKH010026183.1, on the reverse strand, counting down.
ATTTATCATGTCTGGATGTTCTATCCAATACTGGGAGTGGTGTAGTGTAGTTTCCAACTATTATTGTAGAGATATTTATTCCTCCATTCAGCTACACCAGTGTGTGCCTCATGTATCTTTGGCCACTGAGGTTAGGTGTATAAATATTTACAATAAATATTTCTTTTTTTTTTTTGGATTACCCCTTTTATTATTATATAATGACTTTCTTCATCCCTTATAACAGTTTTTCTTTTAAAATCTATCTTGTCGATAGTAGTATCACTACTCTAGTTCTTTTTGGTTACAAGTTAATAGGATATCTTTTTCCAACCCTTCACTTTTAACCTGGTTGTGTCCTTATACCTGAGGTGAGTCTCTTGTAGACAAAATATAGGTAGGTCATATCTTTAATTCACTATATCAGTTTGTGTCTTTTAATTGAAGAGCTCAAGTAGTTAACATTCAATATTATAACTGTACAGGCATTACTTACTTAATCCGTTTTGATGTTTGGCTTTCAGTTGTCATATCACACTATAGTCTACCTTTACCTGTTTCTAATATTATTCATTTCTACAATCTTCTCCAAGTCTGTTGCTGTTGTTTACTTCTTCCAGGCTGCAGCAACCCCCTTAATAGCTCTTGTAATTCTTATCTTGTAATACTATCAGTTTTTGTTTGTCTGTGAAGACTTTGAACTCCCCTTTATCTTTGAAGGACAGCATTGTGGGATACAGAATTATTTTTCATGCTTTTTGGGTTTGTTTCTACCCGGGACTGCAGCTGTAGACTATCAGGTGAACGGCTCACTAGTCTTCCCCTGGGGTGTCCTCACCAATATCCAAACTACAAGATCAAAACTGCTTCTCAAATCACCTATCAAAACTTCATTCCTTTCCACATCTGATTAATATTTCTTTTTTTTCAAATTTTAATCAATTTTTTTATGATACATTGATTACATAAATGTTACACAGAAATTTCAGGAGTACCCATATGCCCCACCTCCCAAACTTCCCACAACCTCCCACATATTCATCCTTCATCACTGTGGCACAACATCTGTAATAGATATACACATTTTGGGGCTTTGCACCAAGCATGGACCATAGATCAGACTGTAGAGCACCCTCTCACCCATACAATTTTGCATGATACATGATGATATAAAATGGCCTATATCCTCCATTGCAACATCACCTAGTGCAATTCCCAAGTCCCAAAAAAGCCCCTGTATTACAACTGCCCTTCCCTCTCCCTGCCCACAACGTGTCCAGTGGCCCCTGGCTCCACATAATTTTGTAATTTCTTCCATTGTGTGAATCACAAGTCTATAACAGGACACCAAGTCAACTCTACTTCATAGCTCTTCCCCCAATCCCGAGGAGTCTAGGATGGTGATGTCCCCTCCACCACCAAGTGAGAGGGGGCTTATATCCCATGGAAAAGATGGATGAGATTATCCTGCCTGCAGCTGCAGGCTCTCTCCATTCCCCAGGATAGCCATCGTAGATCATCATCTCCCCACTAGGTGTCCTGTGTGAGTCCATTGAGTTGTAG
>PVKH010026182.1:0-13268 GCA_004027955.1 Chaetophractus vellerosus | reverse complement strand
GAGCCCCCGTTGATTGTCCCGCGGGTCGGGACAATTAGGGATTTAACAGGCCAAACTGTTGGTAATATATGTTCTCTCTTCCTCTCTCTCTCTTTCTCTCTCACACACACACACACACACACACACACACAAGTCTGGGTTTTGCCACTTACTAGTTGTGTGAACTTGGCCTAATTTCTGAACTGCTCTGTAAAATGAAAATAATAAAAGTACCTGTACCATAGGATAGTTATGGGAACTAAATAGGAAAGCATATAGAGATTAGCACAGAGTCTGGGACAGAGTGAGTGCTCAATACATGCTAATCCTGATGTGTATTGCTTGGAGCTGCCCATGTAAATTCACACATGCAAGTACACCTAAGGGGAAAGGTAGACCTCTGAATTACAGGTGTGTAATTCTTCCTATGAACTTTTCCGTCTCCCTTCAAAACACTATTCACAAGCGTCACAATCTGGAGATCTAGAGCACCTAATCATGTGTGGTTTCCCCTACTCAGAGCAACCCATCATTTCCTTGATTCTCCATCTTTTTCCAAATTGTATTCAAAATACCTTTTTTTCTTCCTTTCCTCTAGTCCTTAGAGTTTTGCTCCTAAATTTTTAACTATTTAAAATCATAACTAAAATGCTAGGCTATAACTAATGTGATTTTAAAAAACAGTTTAATACTAATAATACTTTAAGCATTTCTTTAAAATGAATCATTTAATACTTCAACCAAAATTGAAAATTAATTTCCTTCTGACATCTCTTGGTGAAAATAGTCATCTAATTTAGTGCATCCTTCTGACTCATGTGCCTTGCACTAAGGCTCAGACAGGAAATGAATAGCTTCTGGGTGGAAATAAAACTTGAACTCTAAGAACCCTTCAAAGATGACATGACAATCTGAGGGCTCTCCTCCTAGGAAGCTGCCAACCTAAAATTAAACTTTTAATTCACTGGTCTTATATTTATCCCTGTGAACACAGCATTATCTTACCAGGATCTGATTCAGACAAAAGAAGGAAGGGAGACTTAAGGCGAAAGGCCAAATGTTCTACCTCCTAGACATATTTTCCCTAAATCAAAATCAGGTGAATCAAAAGTGAATTTAATTATTCCTGTTTTAGAATCTTTCTATTCATAATGCTAAATGGGGAATATGAATGTGTATTGCATTCAAATGCAGTTAAGATCTGGCATCTACTCTCAGCAATACTGTTATATTGTGACTTAAAATATTACTGAGATTCAGTTTTATTATCTATAATCTGTATCTGTTTCTTCTTTATGAAAAATTGAGATAATAAGAACTGCCCTGACAACTTCACTAAGTTGTGAGAATCAAAGGAGATAATGTATGTGAAATAACTTTACAAACCACAAAATATTGGCCAAATGGAAATGCTTCTTGCTATTGTTCTAAGCCACAGAAGGGTTAAGTGAATTGTCTAATATAACACCATTAGTATGTGGTACCTCTTCACTTCCCAAACAGAGCCCAGCTCATAATAGAAGCTTATAAAATATTTCCTAATAAATAAATACCTGAGCTAGGATTTGAACCCAGGTTGCCTAGGCCAAAGTCTAGGAGTTTAACCACTATACCATCCATGCCATACCTGCCTAGAAGCATCATTAAAGTTAGTAATGAAAAAGAGATGAAGTAATTCTATGGGATTAGTACTGATTTAATTCAATGCAATGGAAGCAGAGGGCACCACAATAGCTAAGCCATGAGGCACTATTCTAGAGAGATACTTCAAAATGGGAATAATTTTAATGGGCTGAATACTTTTGAGTTAGACAATTGCAAAACATTTTCATGCTTCAGCTGTTGTGGTACAGTAATGCTCTTCTTTTCTCCTAGAAAAGGGAAAATATAGAGATCAAACTACAGTTATTTCCTCAAATACTCTAACCCATCCCTGAGGGAGGAATATATTTACAGGAGGGAAAACAATGCCATGTCTGTGCCCCAGAAAAGAGAGGTCGAGGTAACAGCACAGCTCAATAAAGAACAATTAAAGGATGTTCCATTTCATCTGACTCCCAAAGCTCATACCAAACTTGCTGAAAAGACCAATATGATCCTTGTTCTCCTCCTACACTGCTTACACTTACAGTCTGCTCCTCTGCCAGTGGCATAAGATACTGAAAGTTGACCTCTCCCCTAGGAGTCAGCCAGTTGTCTTGAACCCAGTTCAAAGTAAACCTACTTGGGCCCCAGGTCTTCTTCTGAGCATAAAGTTTTCTAGCAACTTAACTTGTCTTTAGCCTCTTAAATATACTTCACTAAAGCATTATTTTTAATAACTTGTCTTTTTTCTGATCATTAATATAAAGCATTGCAGAAATTTTTAAAACTATAGAATGTAATCTCATCCCCTGAGTCCTCTGGTGTATTTCCTTCATATGTATATGTGCATAATCCCAATTTTATATTCAAAATATATGTATCATATTTATATGTGTTTCACATATTTAAATAGCAAAACTGTGACTTTATTGATTAAGATAAAAACCTTTTAAAGTTAATATTACAGTGGTGCCACAGTCCTAAGTAATGAAATCTTATTTAAAACAGGATTTTTAGGAACACTTCAGACTGAAATTGAGTACATTATATCAAACCAATGGATGAAAATACTGTAAATACAGCTGCATGAAGGCATTGGAGAATAACTAATGCAGCCAGGTCTTGAGGAACCAGTATCCTAGACAGAAGGGAAATGCATTTTTGTACGATCAGTGAGGTACTTGCCAATCTGTAAGCACTTCAGTGCCCACAGGCCAAATAGAAAGCAGGGAGGCAGTTCAGTCCTACTAAGCTCCATGACATGAGGAGTCAAGAAAAATGAAAGATAAAAACAGAATAAAGAAAAATTCAGAGAAGTAAGCCCAACATTCTGCACTACTTTTCCCCTTAAGAAATATGTCATTTCTTTAGACATGAGGAATGAGAGACAAAGAAACCAAGTATGAAATGGCTGCAATAAATTAAAAAATAAACAAATACACAAATAAGTACGTTTGCATTTTTAGCAACCTCATAGTGCTGGAGAGACAAAAATTGCAGTTCAAAGTAGAAGGGTACCTGTAAACAATTTAGGCCTTCAATTGAGGCCCAAGAATAGTTGCATACTAGGAATAAAAGCAAACCAGTAATAGAGCAGCCATAACAAAGACTGAAAGCCAATCTCAAATCATCTGAATATATAATTATATCAGGACTATCTGGCCTTACTCTGTCAGTCAGAAGAAAATCCATTCCTATTCCAAGAAGAAAACAGCAACTAGAATCTCTATAATTGTTCTTATACAATGCTTATCACACATTCAAAAATTACCAGATATACCAGGGAAATTAGATCGAATAAATAATAACTAAGGTATAAAAGACATATTGGGATTGGTAGATGCAGACTGTAAAATAATTTTAATTAAATAGTTTCAATTTATAAAATTTTTAATCTAGATTACAAGACATAGAGTTTTGGCAGATAATTGGCCACTATAAAAAAAGAGTCCAGTGGAAAATTTTAACAGAAAAACATAACAACTGAAATTAAGTACATAATAAATGGATTTAGCAGTGATTAGACATAGTGAGAAAGAAGATTAGTGATTTGAAAGGTAAGACAATGGAAAATTATGAAACCTGAAACACACAGAGCAGAGAAAGATGGAAAATACAGAGAATACTGACTGGATTTTTAAAAAATACAACACTTCATACTGCTAGCAAGAGACACCTTAAATATAAGGACACAAAGAAGTTGAAAGTCAAAGGGTAGAGAAAACATACCATGTAAACACTGACCAAAAGGAAATGAGTTAGGTATATGGAAATCAAAAAAAGAAGACATTAAAAAGCATTAGTAGAGGTAACAGTGACATTTTAGAGTGCTAAAAGGCTCACATCAATAGGAGGATATGACAATCCTATGTTGTTGTGCACCTAATAATATTGCCTGAAAATATTTAAGTGAAACCTGATACAGCTAAAAGGGAAATAAACAATCTATGCTCAAAGTGAGAGACATTTTCTCAATAACTTGTAGAGAAAACAGCCCAAAAAATCAGTGGAAATATAGAAAAGTTGGACAACAGAATTTTCAATTGGCATAATTCACACACATGACATACACACAAAGTACTGCATGAGAGAGGTGTCTAGGTACAGGGAATGTTCTGTTTTTTAAATCTGGGTAGCAGCTACATGGTTATCCTCACTTTGTTAAAATTTATAAAATTGAACAATTATGATTTGTGCAATTTTCTGTTTTCTATTTTTAAAAGTTCACTTTAATACATGTTGTTTTTCAGGACAATATAATATTTGATCATATGGGATGTTCATTGTTTATATAACCTCTTTGTTCACTTAAGATGTTTTCTAATTTTGCTATTATGAATAATACTTAATTTTGTTTACAAATGATATATTTTACTTGTAATTGAATCTCTGACAATTTTCTGAAGACAAATTCCTAGAACTAGAAATCCTGGGTCAAAGGATAGAGACACATTTAAAGACATTCATTACCTATTGCCAAATTGCCTCCCAGAAAGATCATTTCACTATTATAATACTGAAAATCAATCTTATTCAAGACATACTTAAATGTTTATAGCCCTTATCCTGCTTGATCTTTACTATATTTGACACTGTCAACTACCTCTTCTTTCATAAAATGTTATTTTGCTTTGCCTTTCTTGCCGTATCTATACTATTCTTCTCTTCCTCTTCCTTGTGCCCAAATGCACCCCAAATTTGAGCTCTTAGCCCTATATTTCTTTTTCTCCTTAAAAGGACTTAGTATCTTGCATTTTTACTTTCATCTCTATGTCTGATTCACTCTTTCCAGCTTCAATCTCATATTTTGTGCTGCATTTTCAAAAGCTGGGCCTTACCTATCTTCACATCTTGATCACTATCTCAAATGTACTTAAATGTTGTGAACAATGGTTTATGAGTTATTGAATATTTGAAAAGGTAGAAAGAATGAGTGATAATATTCTGAATCTCAAAGATCACATGAATTATTGGACATGTTCTCCAATGAGCATTCCCATCGACACCAAATGGCATGACTCTCTTCCTCTTTTCTCCCTCTCCTCCTTTCTACTTTTTCACTGCCTTCCTAAAATCTCTCCCCGTTCTTCACTCATGCCATCACCATTTTTCTTTTTCTTCCATTTTGTCATCTCTCCATACTGAACTGTACAAAATATGCTTGACTTTTATATTTTAATCTCCTTTTACAATAAAGTGGTATGATCCTATTTTTTCCAATTAAGAATCACTAAAACAATTGTGGGAAGATGGTGATGGATTAACAGGCAGAGCTGAAAGCTCTCACAAAAACAAAAGAGAAAGAGCCAAAAGCTGTCCGAGGGCCATGATTTGGGGGTCAGCAGACCAGGACAGTGCTACACAACTCCCAGGAGGGGAGAGACAGAGACAAAGAAGCTGAAATGACAAATGTGAGTTACCAAGCCCCCATGGCAGCCAGGAAGGGCTCTCTTCCCCCACCCCCAAGAGATTAAGCTGGTGTAAAACACCTGGCTCATGGCGGCTGACTGAGTAGAGAGCAGACATTTCCCTCCCTGTCAGCTGTTTCAAGGGGAAAAGGAGGGGAGGTTGAGGTGCTTTTTTTCCCAGTGATTTTGACCAGCAGAGCCCTCTTTGAAACTCCAATCTGGAAATTCACCACAGGCACATAGGAAAGCCCAGACTAAAACACCTCCGTAGAAAGGTACGCTGACTATGACTAGCACCCTCTGCTGGCTGGTCTGGAAATTGCATGGACAAAAACTGTTCGTGCTTCCTGTATCCAACCCTGGGAGAAAATCTGTGCCCCACTAGTGAGTCCCTGGCTCAATTCTGAAAACTTAAGCTGGGCAGTTTTAAAGACTGAGAATAAGTTGAATCAAATATCAAAGAAAAGCTGTGAAAAAAATAGGCAAGAGAGAGAAATTAGCCATCAGAATAAATTCACCAACATATTCAGATGCCTAGACATCAGCCAAAAATTACAAGCCATACTAGGAAATCAGAAAAGATGACCCAGCCAAAAGAACAAACCAAATATCCTGAAGTGATACAGGATTTAATACAATTAATAGTGATAATCACACAACTCTCCTAAATAACTTGGAAGAATTTAAAGAAAATATGAATAAAGAAATAAAGGATAGGAAGACACTGGGAGAGCATAAATAACAATTCAAAAGCCTGCAAAGAAAAGTAACAGACCTTATGGGAATGAGAGACATGATGGATGAGATTAAAAATACATTAGAGACACGTAAGAGCAGATTTGAATTGCTTGAAGACAGAATTAGTGATTTCGAAGACAGAACATCTGAACTGGAAACAGGAAAACAGAAAGAGAAGAGAATGGAAAGAATGCAACAGAGTTTCAGGGAAACACTCCTGAGTCCATGTGCTTAACCACTCTATTGGGAGCTCAGCAAATGCTTGCTAACTTGGAAAGCAAGCTGATAATCTCTCTGATTGCTACTCTGGAAGAGAGGAACAGACAGTGCACTAAACAGAAATGGAAAGATCTTGAGTATGTCTCTCCCTACCTCTTCCCCTTCTATAATCTCCTTTGATTATCCAAAGATTGATAAAGTTAATAGCCCTATTGGTTGCCCTTATGAACCTTATACCTGTAATAATGAAACTAAGCCTAGTTATAATTAGTACCTAAGAACTACCTCCTGAAAACCTTCTTGTTACCCATGTCTGGCCTCCCTCTAAGCCAAAATCTTCAGATAAACTCACTACCTTCCCCCCCCCCACCCCCAATGTGGGACATGATTCCCAGGGCACCAAGGGATTATTTCCAAGTGTTAATCAGCAATGCATTTGGAGAAAGACCTTGATCAAAAGGGGGACATATTAAATAAAATAGAGGGGTTTTTTGCAAGAGATTTCAAAGTGGGTTAGAATAGGCATCGTCCCAAATCCCTCAAGATTGAGGAATGAACAAAAAAAGGGAGTAAGGTAACCACTGTCTAAAGATTTATTGTTATTGTAATTATTACCCTGTGTTAACTGAGTAACTTGTAACATTGATATAAAAAAATAAACTTTTAAATAAATAAGCAAATAACCCTATTGGACACTTGGGTCATCAGAGTAGAGACCCTGCTGCCTGCCCCAGAGGGATGTGCTCAGAGGAGAGAATGGAATATAGGTCATGGGTTAGAAAACTTTGAAACAGACAGACATCAACTACAGTATATATATAGGAATATGATCTCTTTAGCCCTCATCATCTTCCTCTAAATCCACTGGGAAAAGGAAAAAAAGAGAAACATCACCAATTTTTTCTTGTTTATGAGTAGAATGAGTAAAAGTACATATGAGGAAGGGAGTTACTGAAATCATTTGGATAACATGTAAGCCAGGGCTGTCTGATTCATTATTTGTATTTTGAACTCTGCAGGTTCCTATCTTTGTGCAGATGAGATTTTATGACTGTGGTAGCCTGGCATATGGGACCACTACAAGACTCTTCTTGAAATGTTTCTCCTTTATTTGTTTGTTTTGTTTTAAAGACAGATCATAAATTTTGTTTTCCTATATTCTACACTGGATAGGATGCTCACATTAATGTATTTACACTTGTTCCTATGTAATATAGAATTTTGTGCCTTTTCTTTAACAAACACATCTCCATTCACACAGTAGCATTCAAGAAATGTTTGTTGTCAAATTAAAGAGTAATGGGGTGTTCAGGGAGGGTAAAACCTTAATCTATGGCTGAGATACCAGAGTATTCAATATTGTTGTTGATCAGGTCTGAAGAAAGGGTAGTAATATTTCAGAGCTTTTGTGGAGAACGAGATTTGGATTTCTTAGGCACAGCATTTGACATTTGCAAATCTCTTACTAGTCCTTCAAAACCCAGTTCAGTCATTATTTTGTGTGAAGCTTTTCATGATCTGTGAGTGGAGTGATTCACACTCCTTACATGGTATACACTTTTGAATTCAAATGAAAACTCAAAAATCCCTGAAGGCCTGGGTGTCAACTGGTGCCAAAGTCACAGCAATTGTAGTAGGACATCATGGTGGCTTAGAGATATTTTTCCCAGAACATGTTCTTAAACTTAATCCACTCTTATAGGTGTGAACCCTTGTAAATAGTACCTTTTGATGAGGTTATTTCAGTTAAGGGTGGCCCAGCTAAATCAGGATGGGTCTTAATCCTATCACTAGAGCCTTATAGGGGAGGCCTCAGAGAGAGAAAAGCCACGGGGAGCAGCCAGAAGCTAGAAGTCAATGGAACCAAGAAGCCAGGAGAGGCCACCATGTGCTTTGCCATATGACAAAAAAGCCAAGGACAAAGGATCTCTGGCAGCTAGCCCCAGAACGCCATAGTCTTCTGGGAGAAAGTATTGCTTTGATGTTGCTTGATTTTGGACTTCTCCTAAGCCTCAAAACTGTGAACCAATAAATTTCCATTGTGTAAGCCAACTAATTACATGGTATTTGCTTTGGCAGCTTGGAAACTAAAACAGACTTCTTGGTATGAAACTGGGAGGAGAATTTGTTTGAGGCCCTGTAAAGGGAAGAAGGACTTTGGGGGTTGTAAAGATTAACGATCTTCAATCAACAAAGGACATAGCCCTCAGCTATGAGGGAAGTCTCCTCATCCAAACAGCTGGAGATGTTAAAATCCAGAACTGAGGATTTCAGAAGTCAGAAAGAGGATTTCATGTCTCTACTTCAGCCAGCCATCTTCTGGGGAGTTCAGCTTTACCATCACTGGAGTTTCCAACATATGGCTTGCCCTATGGAATTCAGAATTGCCATTCCTCACTGTCACATGAGCCAATTCTATAATGAATCTCTTATTTACATATAAACATAAATATACACATTCTCTCTCTCTTTCTCTCCCTCTCTCTTCATGTAATGTATGTATATCTCCAGTTGGTTCTGTTTCTCTGGAGAACCCTGACAAATACAAGGGTCTACGGTTGGAAATTGGAGGAGAGAAGAGTGGTTAAGCCAATTGTGTTAGTTTGCTAGGCTGCTCAAAGCGAATACCATGAAATGGGTTGGCTTTAAACAATGGGAATTTATTAGCTTATGGTTGAGGCTGTGAGAATGCACAGATCAAGGCATCATCAAGGCAATGCTTTCTTCTGAGACCTGGATGCCACATGGCAGGACACATGGCAGCATCTGCTGTCTCTGCCTTCTCGTCCAAGTTTCATTGATTTCAACTTCTTGCTTCCATGTCTTTCTCTCTCTCTTTCTGAATTTCATTCTCTTATAAAGGACTCCAGTAAGAAGATTAAGTCCCACCCTGGGCCATGCCTTAGCCGAAGAACTACATCAAAAGGCCCTACTTACAATAGGTTCACATGCACAGAAATGGATCGGCTTTAAGAACATGATTTTCTGGGGTACAAACAGTTCCAAAACACCACACCAATGTTTTCCCAGATCTGCAGCAGTTGGAAAGCATATTTAATATACAGGATCATGACTCATTTATTGAACTTAACAGAATTGTGATTATTTGTTTATATTTCCTACTAACAAGTGATAGACCTATAGGAAGAGTCTTTGCCTTGTTCACACTTTTACCCTGTCAGCTGATTGAGAACTGGATCAGAGAAGATGTGCAATCAGTGTTTGCTGAATGAATACACATGTAGGTGGAAAATGAGTCTCATCCATGAGACACTGAGACAAGGCAAGCTCCTTATTGTCATTTTCACTACAGAGAAAATGAAATAGTGATCTTAAGCTCTTCATGGGTGCCACAACAACCTTTCCAGTTACCCCATTCAGAGAGTTTTTGGCAACATACAAAGTTCCCTGCTCCGTGCTGCTCCCACTCAGCACCTCCCAGCTGGGTCCCTGGAAAACTGACTGTGTGGCTGGCAAGCTGCTAGCTCTGTGAACACCTCAAGAATGCAGTCCCTGGGGGAGATGATGACTATGAATTACGTCCAGACTACATTTTCTTAACTGGCTCACAGACAGAAACACTTTGGAGTTAGTGGTACACTTCTTTGAAATGCTGTATCAGAGCGGAGCAAAGCTGAAAACAAAGCAGCCGTTCATTTGTCTGTGCCAGGGAGCTGAACTGGAGCCAAGGCTCTCGGATGGCTGGTACCTCACATAGCTCTGCTATTGATCGAAAAGACTTTCTTGTAAAGACAGGCAAAAGACGACAGGGCTGGAATATGTAAACCTAACTCTCTTAAGAGTGCTCTTTCGTAATCAGAGGTGGTTACTGTGTTCCTGAGGCCCCCGCTCCTGCAGGGAAGCTTGCTTGCTTTCATACTTTCCTTTCACATTTCAAACTAAAAGGCACAGTTTCTGGACTGAAGGGTCAGCCATGAGGAAGGGAGTGGGGAAAGCGGAGGAAGCTCACGTCTTGGTACTTCATCCTGTAAGGCCAAGGGGGCACGCCTTTGGCCGCCTCTCGGCCGGAGGAGAAGGAGGGCCTCCCAGCCTGCGGCGTTCACCCGTAGGGGAAGCAATACCGGTCCTGCATCCCAGCAGGCCGGGCAAGCGGCTGTTTATCCCCTAAGCGGGTTTGTGGGCAAAAACGGACAGCCCAAAATGTGGAGGGGGAGGGATGTTGGGCACCCAGGGGAGGACTTAGGCACATTTAAAGTTGGTGAAACCACAAGGCTCGCTTGACGCCCAGTGTTCCTTTCTGCCCACACCTGCTCTCAGGAGAGACTGGCCTCAGTCCCTTTCCTCTCAGAACTTCAGCCGAAGTCTTCCCTTTGCATCTGAAAGCTTCTGTCTAGCTGTGAATTATGACTCTGCTCCTTCGTAAAGAGATGTAAGCTGTCAGGGAGATGGTAAGAGAGACACTTTGGTGCCACCTTCCCCAGCCGGGGAGGCAATGGTTCATTCTACTGGCTCTGATACAAGATGGTCTTTCCATGAAAATGCCATCCTCTCTCATGTCTGTCCCAGTATGACTTCAGGGCAGGTTCTTTTACTGTATCTTATAAAACTGCTTTCTCAGATCACAATTAGTTAAAACAATATAAGCAAATTCAAATATTCTTTGAATGATCTGTGAACACCTTGATTATGAGTTATTTGCCAAACTTTATAAGTAAGAAAATGTTTCATTCACTCTCTGATTTAGTAAGTATTTACTGAGGACATTAACTACAAGCCGGGTATTGGACTAGATGCTGGAAAGTGATACTTGCCGTCACCTGGAGATTTAGTGGTTCCTCGCTTTGCAGTAGACTAAAGGTTTCGTAAGGATGAAGTACTCAGTGTGACCTGGTTCAATCTTAAACTGTCATATTGCTTTATTCAGTCATTCAAACATTTAGTAAGTTTCTACCATGTGCCAGGCACATAGAAATTATTGAGCATCCCAGACAATCCTGCTCCAGAAACTACTGCAGGCCCTCTAGGTTTAAGTCTCACTTTGCCACTTACTAGCTGTTACTTAAACATTCAATTTCCTTACCTTTCAATCAGGCATATTAATAGTATTTATTTCATAGGACCGTGTTAAGTATTTAATAAGATAATCCAAGTAGAATGCTTAGCACACGATCTGTGCTCAATAAATACCAGCTATTTAGCTGGATATTACAAATGATGCCTGTAGTTATTTCGAAGAACAACCATGAAGTTCAATTTATATATCAGGTCTAGAGAGAGATTTCAAGAAGAATAGGCATCGGAAGCCCATGTACTTAGAGAAGGTGCACTCCAGAGGCTGGAGTGAGCTCCGCTCCATCTGGTGTAATTGGGAACTTGGCAGCAGTAGCAGCGGCCCTGCACCCCGGAGAATGCTCGTCATTCCACCATCACCTCTACCACCACCACGTCTACTGTCACCGGCCAACACCACTGCCACCATCGGCGTCGCTGCTGCTCTTACCCCTGCCAGTTCCACCGTCGCCAGCCTCTGCCATCAGCACCAACAGTGTCACTTCCACTGTCTCCAACCACTACCCTCACCTCCACCACCTGTGCATCCCCAGCGATCACAGCCACGCATGCCAGTGTTTCTCAAAGAGGCCCCGGGGCCTCTTACTAAAATGAGGACCCCTGTGTCTTACCACAGACTTACTGAATCAGAACCAGGGGCACCCTCCAGAAATCTGCATCTCAAACAAGCTCCCAGGTGATCCGGAGGGATCTGTGCCGGGAGGATTGCTGTTTTTGAGGGTACATGACTCCAGTGATCCCAGGTGCCTCATGCACAGACAGGGATTCTTTAAGTTCCCACTGAAGCCTCTGTTGGGTGTTTACTTGATTAGGGCCTGAGGTGTGTTAAAATCAAGGCAAAATTAAATGCATGACTAAAGGCTAAATTGCAGTCAGAGCAAGAGTTCAAGCATTCCAAGGAGCTGTAGCTGAACTTCATTTCTCTAGCCCTCGGATCCTTCACTTATAAAATGAGGAAATGCCCAAAGCCACGAGGTTGCTCGTGGCAGAACCAGGCCTCCAAGCCATATCTCCGACTCTCCGTCTGGTATGGTTGGTTTTCCAAGACACTGGTTGAGGATAAAGAGAGGCAGAAAAAAACAGCAGCAAATTCAGATTGTTTTGGAGCCAGCTGTGACTCAGCCCATGACAGGATTGAGTGTGTAAGCGATGGAGGTAATGGCATGCAACCAGGCGCCAGCCCTGTGTGGGAAAAATGAGAGAGGAGAAGGCTGTCTCTGGGCACTTTAACTTCTCTCTTCCATTTTCTCCTCTCCCTTTCCCTCCTCTCAGTCTCTCACCCTCCTCAGTTTGCCTGAGCTGCCATCACAGACACCACAATGGGTTGGCCCAAACCACAGGAACGTGTTGGCTTAGGCTCTGAAGGCTGGAGGCCTTGCTTCCTCGGGGGTCCGCAGGGCCCTGGCACTGGCTTGCCACAGCCCTCAAGGCCCCTCGGCCTGCATCTCTTCCCTCCGTCACAGGGCGGCGTCCTCCTTTCTCCTGTGACTTCCAGGTTCCCTGCATAAGACCGCCAGCAATCCACATTAAGACTCGCCCTCATTCAGTTTGGCCACACCTTAATTAAAAGTACCATCTTCTAAGAGAGCCTATTTACAATGAGTTCACACCCACAGGGTCATGGGTTAAGGTTAAGAACACGTAGGCATTGGGCTACATACTCCAACCTACCGCATGCCCCTTCTCTCTGACACCCACAGGCTAGTTCCAGCAGCGCCTGCTCTCCCATCAAGATCTGGTGCACCTTCGTGCCCCGCCTTCTCGGCCACCGCGCAAACCTCCTTGCTACCCTCTTCCCTGTACTCGGCT
>PVKH010026181.1:0-13263 GCA_004027955.1 Chaetophractus vellerosus | reverse complement strand
TATATATATATATGCATATATATATATATACAGTTAGATAGACAGCTAGATAGATTTTATGGCAAAATTCTCCTGATATATTTTTGACAGTTTTTATAAGTCACAGAATAATATGTTTGGTATGACATTTATATTTAAAAGAATTTTTAATGTAGTAAATGTATATGTGTGTGTATGTGTGTAGAAAGAGAAGAAAATTCTGGTTTAGTGGTAACTAGTCTGACATCTACTGAGCAATTAAAAGAGAGGAGTATAAGTTAGGGGACGCCAAGGACTTGACATTGTTCAACGGGATCATCAACTTTAACTGTAATGATTTAATTTATTGAAGAACTCATCTATGTATTATTTATGCAACATAAAATATTTTATATAACATGTTTTACTTAATACTGGGAGGTTTGAATAAAATCTGAGACTGTTAATACCTTTGCAATTATAGATTAAGGTGCAACATTGACCATTAAAAAAAGAGAGAATGAAAGAAAGTAAAAGGAGGAGGGAGAAAAGAGAGAAAGGAAGAAATAAAGGAATTGTGATGGTTCGAAGCTGTATGTACCCCAGAAAAAACATGTGCTTAAATTTAACGCATTCCTATAAATGTGGACCTGTTGTAAGTAGGATCTTTGTATGAACTTCTTCAGTTAAGGTGTGACCCACCTCATTCAGGATGCGACTTAATCCTCTTTCTAGAGTCAGTTATATGAGAGTGAAATTCACACAAAGAGAGAGAAAGCCAAGGAAACAAGAAGCTGAAATTAACAACCCAGAAGAGAAGGGAGAAGGCAGCAGCAGCCTCCATGGGCCTTGCCACGTGACAGAGGAACCCAGGTTCACCAGCAGCCGGTCTTCAGAAAGAAAACATTGCCTTGATGAAATCTTGATTTGGATATTTTCTCAGTCTCAAAGTGTAATCTAAAAAATCCTCACTGTTTCAGTCAACCCATTTTATGGTATCAACCTTCAGCAGACTGGGAAACAAAAACAGGAAGGAAGAAAGAAATATAGTCATAAATAGACATTAGGGATTTCCTGATTTTAATATCTGGAAATAAACAACAACAAGATGCACTTATTTATCTAGCATAGAAAGAAAACACTAGTAAATTAGTTTGAGAAATGTTTCCCATCCCAATACAAAACTTTGTTTTTCATCAAAGGGACATTAGAAAACATGGAAAGTGTTTTCAAATACAATTTTACAAGAGGGAGAAATGAATGTTTCTTATATCTATCCTCCATAAATTTAGTTTGTACTGTAATGCTTTATAGGTTTTTCTATAATATGACCTCCATTATGATACTCTAGCTATCTAGGGGAAACTATTTGGAGAACCAGGAATGGCTAAATGATATAAGTGATACATATGGCAGATCTTGCAGTATGCACTGTCTCAGAGGCAATGTATGATTGAGATGCCAATCAAAAGACTTAAAATTTAGATTTTGTTGACTAAAATGAAAGCCATAGTTTCAGACACAGGAGAAAGAATTTATCTTTTAATCAAAATAGAATATTACTAAACTTCAGTATAGATTAGACATGAGAGGCACTTTTAGCTAACATCTTCAAAGTCATGTTTAATCATCTCAAGCATTTGCCCAAATAATTGAGACCATATATTGTGTACTAAACACAATAAACAGAATGAAAGGAAAAGGAACAATTTTAACTAGTTATAAATTAAACATTTTATGCTAAAACATAGCTTCCCATAAAATAGAATCAATTTCATAAAGGTTGATTGTAAAATAAAATCTTATGTCTTAATTAGCCCTGCATTCACATGAATTTCAAAAGCCAGAGTCAATAGAAAAACATAAGCCCAAATATCTAAGTTAATGAAGTATTTCTCAATTCATACTGCTCATCAAGCGATAAGCTTAAAAAACAGACAAGCAAGCAAACAAAACCTAGTATCAGTGTTCCATTCATGAATACATCATCTTTGAATATAGGGCTTGGAATCAGTGCTTTTTAGATGTTCCGTAGATGACTGTTATTTACAGGCAGGTTTAGAACGACTGCAAGTTAACATGTTGAATGTGACATTAAAGTTAGAATGTTAGTTGTAATCCATTTACCTGATGAAAAGAAAAATCACTCCAAATACAATTATTCTAGTATAAGAGAAACTGAGTCTAAGTACCAAGCTCCTCTGACAATAACTAAATAACAGATACAAGTACCAAAAAATATTGTCAGTGAGGTACAATTGACTCTATGTAGTTGAGATTTAGAAGAGTTAAATTATATGGCCAAGACCACGTAACCCAAAAGTGGAAAACTAGTAAACACTGCCTGCCACTAAGATCTACAATTTCTACAATATATCATCCATATTAATAATGTTGTACATTTAATAATATTCTATATTGAACTTCCAAACACAAATCATTTCCTTTCAAAATCAAAATTAATTTTCAGGCATTTAAGGCTTCCCATACTTTTTAAACTCCTAGTGGAAAATGTTTTCTGCCTTTATTATCTTAGAAAGTTCCATTGTGAATGATCCGTGCCTCACCCATTACTGAAGAGAAAATTCTGACTCCCTACATGTATGCTCCCATTATAATTTTTATGCACAATATATTAGTTAGCCAAAGGGGTGCTAATACAAATTACCAATGATCAATTGGATTTTTATAAAGGGTGTTTATTTGGGGTAGAAGCTTACAGTTACCAGGCCACAAAGCACAAGTTTCTTCCCTCACCAAAGTCCATTGCCACGTGTTGGGGCAAGACAGCTGCCGAAGATTGCCAGAGTTCAGGCTTCTTGGGTTCCTCTCTTCCGGGAGCTATGTTTCTCTCCAGGCTTAGTTCCTCTGTTTCTTCCACAAGGCCGGCTGTAGACTATCAGGCGAAGGGCTCACTTCTCTTCTCCCGGGCCTTCTCTCCAACATCAAAACTCCAACATCAAAACATCAAAACTGCTTCTCAAAAATTGCTTCTCAAATCTGCTCCCTCTGTCATTTGCCGTGCCTTTTATATTTGATTCCCCCACCCACCAAGGGGTAGGGCTCAATGCCCTAATCATAACTTAATCATGCCCAGATTAACAGATCAGTTTACAAGCATGATTCAATATTGATTTTTGGAATTCATAATTGCATCAAAAGGCTACACACAATTCTTTTATTACATATCTAAACCCCAAATTAGAAAAATATTTACCAAATCCCAAGCATGTACATATAAACATATCTGCTGTATCACTTCAAGCCCAAAGAGTCTTCCAAGAGGCAACTTTTCGATAAATTTACGTCTGTTTTGTGTATTGTAAACCACAATAAGGAAAATAAAAAGAAGAAATTTCCAACCCTTAAATAACTAATGAGAATAATTCCTAGAATCCCTCCTAATATGGGACACCATCCATTCCATTTCCCCTTCCATCCACATACTTTTGCCTCTTTAGCCCTTCTATTTTCCATTCCTGGAGACTCATTCTGCGTATGCAGTTGTTAGAAGTAACGCAGAGTAGTCCTATGAAACAGGGATGCAATCTGCCCAATGGCAACATCTTGCAGAAATACAGTGCAATACCTTAACCGGTATATTGACTTTGAAACAGTTCAGATACGAAGCAGTTCATCACCCACAGATCCCATTACAGGCCCATTATAAACATACCCACCTTTCTCCCAACCTCCGTTTCTGACCCCTGACAACCACTAAACATTTCCCTATACTCTTCTCATTATAGAATGTCACATGGGTGCTTGAAAAAAAAATGCATATTCTTATGGTTGGGTGGAGTGTGTAGATACATCAATTAGAACTCAACTTGTTGCTTGTGCTATTCAGATCTTCTATGTCCTTACTGATTCTCTCTGTTTAGAAATTCTACCAATTGCTGAGAGTGGACTGGTGAAGTTTCCAAATATAATTGTGGATTAGTCTATTAATTCTTTTAGCTCTATCATTTTAGCTTCATATATTTTGAGGCTCTGTTTGGTGCATACGCATTTAGGATTATTATGACTTCTGGATGGATCGATCGTTATATCATTATGAAATGCCTCTCTTTGTCTCTGGTAATTTTCATTGATCTGGAGTTGACTTTATCTGACATTCATATAGACATAGCTGCTTTTGTTTCTGATTTATGCTTTCATGGTATATCTTTTCCATCTTTTTACTTCCAACCTACCTATGTGTCTGAATTTGAAGTGAGTTACTTGTAAACAGCATTTAAATTGTGCGATGTTTTGTTTAGTTTTTAATCCTTTATGTCAGACTCTGCCTTTTAACTGATAAATTTAGACCATGTACATTTAAGGTAAATAATATGTTATGGCTTCACTATGGCACTTTGTTATTTATTTGTTTTATCTTTTCCTCATTCCTCTGTTTCACTTGTCTTACCTGTTTAAGGATTACTTGACTACATTTTTTAGGATTTTTTATTTATTTATAGGTTTTTGTGTATTTTACTTTGTATAGGTTTCTTAGTGGTTGCTATGGGTATTAAAATATGCATATGTGATTTAGCACAATCTAATGGTATCATAGTTATACCACTTTAAATGAATTGTGAAAATCTTACTTGTATTTAGATCCCTTTACCCATACCATTTTAAAATATTTTTATCTTTAATACCAGATGGTGATATAAATATATTTTGAAAATCACATACGGTTGAGGAAACATGAGAGAGATAGACTTTTGTATTTTCCCATATTTATGCTATTTTAATGGTTCCTCCTTCCTTTCTGATGCTTCATTTCCTTTTCTTTTATCATATCCTTTCTGTTTTAAAAATTCCCTTTAGCTTTTCTTTAAGGTAGGTCTGTTAACTACACATTATTTTTGTTTTTCTTAGACTGAGGATGTTCTCATTTTACCTTCAATTCAGAAGGATAGCTTCACAAGATATAAAATTTATGGTTGGCAGATATTTTCTTTCAGGATTTGCAAAATATTGTTCTACTTTCTTTGAGTCTCCATGGTTCCTGATGAGAAATTCTCTGTTATTAAAATTGGTATGTCCATTTGGTAATGCATCACTTTTGTCTGGATGCTTTAAAAACTTTTTGCATTAATTTAAAAAACTTTAATGATGACTGATTTCTGTAGATTTCTTTAGGTTCATCTTATTTAATGTTTGCTTGGTTTGTTAAGTCAGGCTTTCCCCCTTCCTGTGAATGATGAAGAGTATTTGCTAGGCTGAACTTTTCTTTTCTTTTGTTGTGATTCCCCTTGCCAATGCTCAAAAGACAGATAGTGTCTCTGGTTATATATAATAAGAAATTATTTTTAGTATCAATCTTGTATCTTGCAATCTTGCTCACCTTATTTACTAGTTATAATAATGTTTTAGTGAGTTCCTTAGGATTTTCTACCTATAAAATCACGGCATATTCACAGAAAGATAGCTTTACATTTTTCTTTCCCATCAGGATGTCTTTTTATCTTTTTCTTGCATATTAGCCCTGGCTAAAAAAATGCAATGTCTATTAGAAGTGGTGAGAGTGGATATCCTTGCTTTGTTTCCAGTCACAGGAAGAAAATAGACGTCTTTAACTATTAAATAAGATAGTAACTGAGCTTTTCATAAATACTCTTTACCAGGTTGATGAATCTCCTTTCTATTCCTATTTTGTCAATGATATTTACCTTGAAAATGTTTTGTAAAATGCTTTCCCTGCATCTATTATGATGATAATGCACTTTTTTATTTTATAAAAAAGAAGTGTCCTGGTATATTTATGTGGTTAGTATATGTATATATATATATTTAATTTATTGAAGTATATCATCCATACATGAACATACATAAACAGTAAGTGTATAGCAATAGTTGTGACCTTACAAAACAAATATATATAACATCATGCAGGGCTCTCATACCTCATCCTACCACCAATACCTTACATTGTTGTTTAACTAATGATTAAAGAGCATCCACAAAATTTTACTACTAACCAAAGTATTTTCCCCCAACCCACCCTATTATTATTATTATTTTTATAGCATTTATACATGTACATACATAAACAATAAGTGTATAGCAAACGTGAGCTTACAAAGCAAACATTCAAAACATCATGCAGTGGTCCCATACATCAACCCTCCACCAACACCTTGCATTGACGTGAGATATTTGTTACAAGTTATGAAAGAATATTGTCAAATTCTTACTGCTAATTATAGTCCTTATCTTACATTTGATGTATATTTCCCCCAACCCACCCTACTATTATTTTTAAAAATATATTTTTATGACAGAATTTGTGAACTTACAAAACAATCATGCACATTTGCAGAATTCCCAAACAACACCCCTCTATCAACACACCACACTCTGGTGGAACATTTATTACAAATGATGAGATAATATCATCCACTTATTACCTGGGCCATAGCATACATTTGGCAAACATTTTACATACTCCCCTATTATCAACACAGTACATCATTGGCATAGATGCAAGAATATTACAATTTAGTGTTAACCACAGTCCATAGATCAGTCCAGTTGTATTTTTTCCCATGCCTCTCCACATTCCCACCACCCCGCAATAGAGATGTACATCTGCTCTATCTCACAAATGACACTCTTGCATCTGTACCATCAACCACAATTCTCATCCACCTCTGGGTTTACTGAGCTATTCAGTCCCTAGATGATTCTCTAGCTTTCTGTCAGTTGGTATTTACATCTCTAGACTACCATTTTCAGTCGCATCCCCATTTATAAACCAGTTGTTACTCACTATAATGTGTTACCATCAGTTCTGTACATTTCCATACTTTTATAGTAAAGCTAATTAAAATGTCTATATCAGTAGTCCATCTCAGTCTTCCTCTTATCTCCTTTAATAATCCACCATCTACCACCAGGTCTTGAAATATTTTCCTACATTTTCTTATGGAAACTTTATGGTTCAAGCTTTTATATTTAGGTTTTTTATTTATTTTGAGTTAAATTTTGTGTAAGGTGTTAGATAGGGGTCCTGTTTCCTTCTTTTGCTACAAATATCCAGTTTTCTCAGCACCATTTGTTGAATGGACTCTTCTGCCTGAGCTGGGTGGGTTTGACAGGCTAGTCAAAAACCACTTGACCATAGATGTGAGGGTCTGTTTCTGAACGACCAATTCAGTTCTATTGGTCTATGTGTCTGTCTTTATGCAAGTCCCATGCTGTTTTTACCACTGTAGCTTGTTAATATGATTTAAATCCAGAAATGAGAACCCTTCAACTTCGCTTTTCCTTTTTAAGATGTTTCTGGCTATTCAGGACCACTTACCCTTCCAATTAAATTTGATAATTGTATTTTCCATTTACTTAAAAATGCTGGTGGAATTTTTATTGGGATTGCATTAAATCTGTATATCAATTTGAGTAGAAATGATGTCTTAATGATATTTCATCTTCCAATCTGTGAGCATGGAATGTTCTTCCAATTTTTTAGGAGTTTTTAAAAAATTATTTTTTTTAACAATGAGTTGTAGTTTTCTGAATTTAAGTGCTTTACATCTTCGGTTAAGTTTAGCCCTAAATATTTGGGTTTTACCTGTCATCTTTTATTTTCACTACTCTTTTGACACTTTGTTACTTTTATTGATATAATCTTCATTTCTAGACTGCCTTCCAGGCCTCTCTCTCCTGTCTTTTCTTTTCAGGCTGTAGCAAACCCTTTAGTATTTCCTGCAAAGTGGGTCTCTTGCTTACAAACTCTCTCAGTTTCTGTTTATTTGTGAATATTTTAACTCACCCTCATTTTTGGAAGACAGTCTTGCCAGATATAAGATCCTTGGCTGGAAGATTTTCTCTTGTAGTATCTTAAATGTATCATACCACTGTCTTCTTGTCTCCATGGTTTCTTGTGAGAAAGAAGCACTTAATCTTATTGGGTATCCCTTATATGTTATTAATTGCTTTTCTCTTGCTGCTCTCAGAATTATCTTTTCGTCTTTGGCATTTGACATTCTGATTAGTATGTGTCTCAGAGTTGGTCTATTTGGATTTTTTCAGATGGGAGTACATTGTGCTTCTTGGACATGGATATATTTGTCCTTCAATAAAGTTGGGAAATTTTCTACCATTATTTCTTCAAATATTCCTTCTTCCCTTTTCCCTTCTCTTCTCCTTCTGGGACACCCATGGCACATATGTTTGCACATCTCTTGCTGTCATTTAGTTCCCTGAGACCTTGTTCAAGTTTTTCCAATCTTTTCTTCATCTGTTCTTTAGTATGTTCACTTTCAGAGGCCATTTCTTCAAGTTCACCTATCCTTCCTTCTGCCTCCCCCAATCTACTATTATATGATTCCAGAGTATTTTTTATTTCATTTATTGTACCTTTCATTCCCATAAGATCTGCTATTTTTCTTTGCATGCTTTCAAATTCTTCTTTGTGCTCATCCACTATCTTCTTAATATCCTTAATTTCTTTAGCCATCTCATTGAATTTATTAAAAAGATTTGTTTGAACATCTATGATTAGTTGTCTCAACTCCTTTATGTCATCTGTGGGCTTATCTTGTTCCTTTAACTGGGCCATATCTTCCTGTTTCTTGGTGTGGATTATAATTCTTTTGTTGGTGTCTTGGCATCTGGCTTACTAGGGTATTTATTCTTGGTGCAGTTTTTCTCTTTAGTTTAGATCTTCCTGCCCTTTCTCTCTTGCTGATTGTGTAGTAAGAGCCAAGGATTAGTTGGTGCTATAAGCTGTAGAGGCTCATGCTGCCCTCAGTGCCCCAAGGACCAATGAAACTTCTCCCAACTTTCTCCTTTGCCAGGGGTAGGGACAGAGCCACAGACATGTGTAATAATCCAAATCATGCAGGCCTAGACTGTAGTTGTCCAGAGAGACTGATGAAGCTTCAAGCTCCTTTCTCCCCTGCCTGGAGTGGGGATGGAGCTGCAGATTTGGGCAGCAATCTATGCAGTGCAGGTCCAAGATGACTGAAGTTGCCCAGGTAGACCTGATTATTCAGTCTGTTTCAGCCACATATACTTGCAGTTACCTGGAGAGGCTGTTGCAGGGCCTACCAGCCTACTTCCTGCTAGAGGTGGAACTGAAGCCTAGGCTAGGGCTGCAGGCCAATCTGGGTGAAAGAAATCGGTCTCTACTGTCATTGTGATTTTTCAGTCAGCCCGGCTTCCCCTCATGCTGGAGGTGGAGTCAAATGGTGGTTACTGGCCTCCTTCTGGCTTGGACAGGTTCAAAGGTCAGCTGCTCTTCGGGTTTATTAAAGCCAGCCAACTGACTAATCAGTAGCTGACATCGGTGGCCAACAGTCCCTTCCTACCCTGTCCTTGGGAAATGGAACTTCCAATTCCTGCCACAGAAAAGTACCTGGGGTGGCTTGTGCCACTGAAGTAGGATGATCACCAGCCTCCATGGCATGGCCAGTTATTTCCCGGAGAGTCTGGCACTACTCTCCCCAGCTTCCTTCCTGCCCAAGGTGGACCTGGCTAGAGCTGCAATCTGATCCAGATGGAAAGAAGCCAGTCTCTACCAGCACTGAGATTTTCAGTCATCTCCGCTTCCCCTTGTGTCAGGCGTGAAGTTAAGATGGCAGCTACCAGCCTCTTTCTGACTTGGACAGTTTCAAACTGTATCCTAATTCTTAGGATTATACTTTAGCCCACCAAATTTATTAATCAGTGGCTGAAGTTGGTGCCCAATTTTCTCTTCCTCCCCTGTTTTTGGGAAGTAGAGCTTCCAATTCCAGCCATGGAACAGCTCCCAAGATGGCTTGTGCCTCCAGCGGAGGCTGGGCACCAGCTTCAGTGGAGTGCTCTACTTACAAATCTTCTCTGAAGATGGTCAGTCTCCTCCTTCCACTGTTTCAAGGATGCTGCAGGATGCACTTCTGGTGTCCTGGAGCCCCCAAACCAGTCCTTTGGTTAGCTCTGGGTGATTACTAACTGTCCTGTAGCAGGAACTGAAATATAGGAGCACCCTACTCTGCTGCCATCTTGCTGGTTGTCCTTGATAATACACTTTTGTCCTTTATTATATATTAGTGTGGTTGTTTGCTAAAAGTTGTCAAAAGCAATATACCAGAAACGGGTTAGCTTTTACAATGGGGATTTATTAGGTTGCAAGCTTATAGTTCTGAAGCTGTGAAAGTGTCCAAATCAAGGCATCATCAGGTGATGCTTTCTCATGGAAGATCTGCAAACAAAAGCATCTGCTGGTCTCTCCCTTCTCTTCCAGGTTTTGTTACTTCAGCTTCCCGCTTCCTCTCTCCCAAGTTCCATTGATCTTAGCTGCTTGCTCTCGTGTCTTTCTCTCTCTGCTCTTGTGGCTTTTGCTTTGTCAGCTTCTGGGCTTTTTCTTCATCTCTGCAATTCCCTCTTTCCATATTCATCCCATTTATAAAGGACTCCAGTAAGAGGATTAAGACCCACCCTAGGTCATGCCCTAGTGAAGTAATCAAAAGAAGTTCCCTCCTACAACAGGCTTACACCCACAAGAATGGATTAGCTTTAAGGATATGATCTTTTTGGAGGCCTGTAAAAGCCTCAAACAAACACCATGGTGTCTTATATCAATTGAGTTTTTTGGATGTTAAACTAACCTTGCTTTACTGGGATAAGTCTTGCTTGGGTAATAGCATAGAAACCTTTTTTTTATGTTGGTGAATCTTGCTGGCTTGGAATTTGTTGAGAATTTTGCTTCTATATTCACAAGGGATAATCATCTCTAATTTTCTTTTGATATCGTTGCATTGTTTTGGCATCAGGATAATACTGACCACAGATACTGAATGAATTGTGAAGAGTTCCCACTTCCATTATTTTTTTTTTTTAATCTTTGAAGGATTGGTATTAGCTCATCTTGGAATATTTAGCAAAATTCACAAGAGAAATCATTTGGGCAGGAGGTTTCTTTGTGGGAAGTTTTTAGCTATTTCTATTTACTTTTTATAAGTCTATTGAGTTATTCCTTTTCTTCTTGAGTTAGTTATAATAACTTGTGTCTTTCTAGGAATTTGTCTATTTTATCTAAGTATATAAGTTCTTGGCATACAGTTGCTCATAGCATAACCTTATAATTGTTTTTAGTGCTATAAGTTTGGTGGAAATGTACCCACTTTCAGTCATGGTTTTAGTTATTGGTGCCATATCTCTTTTTTATTTGTTCAATCTAGCTAATGATTAGTTAATTTTATTTATCCTTTCAAAGAAGAAGTTTTTGGTGTTACTCATTTTTCTCTACTGTTTTTCTATTTTCTATTTCATTTATTTTCATGATAATCTCTATTATTTCTGCCTGTATTCTTGCTTTATGCTAATTTTGCTTTTTGTTTTCTAGTGTCTTAATATGGAAGTTTAGGTTATTGTTTTGAGATCTTTCTTTTAAAAAAATCATTGTTTATACCTAAAAATTCCCTTCTGAGCACTCCTTAGCAACATTCCATAGCTATGCTATGCAGTGTTTTCATTTTCACTCATTGCAAAATATTATCTAATTTCCCTTGCTAGTTATTCTTGGATTCACTGATTATTTAGGAGCATATTATTTAATTTCTGCATGTATCTTAGTTTATCAAATTTCATTTCATTGTGTTTGGCAACATACTTTGTATGATTTCAGTATTTTTAAAGTTATTGAAGATATTTCTTAACATATACTAGATACATATACTGTATCTTGGAGAATACTTCACATGTTCTTGAAAAGAATGTATCCCTACTGTTGTTGGCTAGAATTTTCTAGAGCTGTCTATTAGATCTAGTTGGTATATAGTGCTACTCAGGTCTTCTATTTCTCCAGTTATCTTCTACTTAGTTGTTCTAGTCCAACTATATAATTCTAAATTTTGTATTTCTCTCTTTAATTCTGTTTGTGGTCCATGTTTTGGTACTTGTATGTTTATAATTGTACTATCTTTATGATTAATTGATTCTTTTATCATTATGAAATAGCTCTCTTTATCTCTAGTAATTTTTTTTCTTTTAAAGTCGATGTTGTCTAATATTACTATAGTCAATCCAGAATTTTATGGTTTTTTATTGCATGGTATTCCTTTTACCATCTTTTTAATTTCAACCTGTTAATTTCTTTAATTCTAAATTTTACCTTCCATGGGTAGCATGCAGTTATATCTTCTTTTTGTTTATTTGTTTGACATACTTTCTTTTTGTTTTTTAGTCCAACTGAAAATTTGCCTTTTGATTGGTATGTTTAATTCACTCATATATAATGTTATCAATATGATTGAAATTATAATTGCCATTTGCTTTTTTCTCTATGCCTCATTTCCTTTTTGTTCCTAGATTGATGTTTATTAAGTGGATTTTGGGGGTAATATTTTAATTTCTCTAATGACTTTTTTGATACGTTTTTGGTTTATTTTCTTAATGCTTGCTCTAGGGCTTTCAATATAAAACTTAACTTACCAGATTCTACTTCAGTTTTATGTTGACTTCTTTTAGATTTTAAGCCTGTATAGCTTCATCACTCCCATGTTTTTTGTACTTATATATCTTATGTTACAAACCTAACCATACCTTATTATGATTATTATTTTATATAATATTATGTTTTTAAAGAAACTGAGAGAAGCAGAACTGGTACAAGTTTATGGAAAATTTATAGTAATTTTCACAATCACCCTCACTGGTTCTCTTTGTTTCTTCCTGTGTATTAGAGTTACTATCTGGCATCCTTTTTGTCAATATAGATTTTTTTCACCTGCCTCCTTTGTATAATACTTGTCACATATATTACATTTCTATATGTTATAGGACTCAGCAATGCAATTATATGTATACTGTTTAATGTAATTGCATTTTAAAGCAGGTAAGAAAAGAGAGGAAGAAAGTGTCTTTATAATAGTCTATACTTTGCCAGTGCTCTCCTTTGTGTGTGCGTGTGTGTGTGTGTGTGTGTGTATTGAATTTCTGTCTGGTATTACTTGCTTTCGGCTTAAAGAATATCCTATCATATTTCTTTTAGGGTAAGTTTGCTTGCAACAATTCTCTCAATTCGAATTTATATGGGAATCAATTTATTTCACTTTCATCTTTGAAAGGTTATGCTGATCCTAAGAGTCTTGGTTGACAGATTTGTTTGTTTGTGATTTTTTTTTTTACTTTCAACACTTTGAATATTTCTTCTAGCCTCCACCGTTCCTGATGTGAAATCAGATAATAATCTGTTAATCTTATTGGACTTCCATTGTACCTTATGAGTCATTTTTCTCTTGATACTTTCACAATTTTCTTTTAGTCTTTGTATTTCATGTTTTAATTACAAACTATCTCAATTTGTACATCTTTCCCTTTATCCTACTT
>PVKH010026180.1:0-13266 GCA_004027955.1 Chaetophractus vellerosus | reverse complement strand
CTTTTTTTTTCAGCATAAGTATGCTTTGAAGTAAAGATATTTCAGGGGTCCCATATCGTCACAAAATCATGATTAAGCTCTTCTTTGAAGTTACAGATGTTTATGATTCCAGGGACAATACTCTGGCATGCCATAGAACAATTTAAGTAATTTTGCACCTTTACTGTAAATTCAAAAATTCCAGATGATCTTCAAATGAAATGTATTTTTAATTTAGAGGCAATAAAGTACAACAAACCTCCCATCTATCTTTTATCTTCAGTCAAGCTTTTAGTGCAGAAGATTCCCATTGAAAAGAAAAAGTAGTAAACAGTCTTTAAATTAAACAATAGTATTTTCTATGTACATTAATTATGCTTAGTTTTAGTATTCTTGGCTATTTGTAGTCCCTACTGAAGAAAATTTTATTCCCACATGTAATTTTTGCTTTTTATTTTTCTCATCTTTTTTTATTATGAAAATTTCCAAACATACAGAGAAGTTGAAAGGGATTATTCAGTGAATATCCATATACTCATCATCTCTTCTACAATTGTTAAATTTTGATATGTTTGTGTTCTGATATATCTGTTTCCACATCCTTCAATCATCTTATTTTTGATATATTTCAATCTACTTCATTGACAAATTCCCAAATACTTCAGAATGCAAACCTTGAGTTAAACGCTTTTTAAAGATAAAATTTACATACCGTGATATGCACAAAACATAAGGGCATCTAGGTATAATTTTAAGTTCTTTTCTGTTTCTGCTCTAAGTTTTTCATCCCTATCCTACACAAGATGTCCCTGTTTCACTATAATTCATATATTCTAAATGGCAAAAATCACAGAGAACCTTGTTACCTAGCTCATAGCAAATATGCTGCTTATTCTCATCAGGATACTAATATGTCATTTACCTTTGTACTATACTGTTCTCTGACACATCCTTACAAGAATATTGAACCAAAGCAGGCAGCCATCAACATTTAGTAGTAACAGAGGAAAATAGAAACAAACAAAAAATGCCAAAGTATAAGACAATTAATCCCTAAATGAAGGGTCATTTATAATTTGGGTGTACAAGAGTGACATTCTAAAATTAATAATCAGGATTTCAAACCCAGGATCTATTTTTCTGGCAAATGGTAGCCTACATCTCTCTTACTTCTATTAATATGTGCTATTAAAAGCAATGCTGTTAGCCTAAAGGTATTGTACCTTACTAATGTGAAATGCTGCCCAAGGTTTACAAATGATAACACTTGATTGTTAACAGGCCACCCTATAAAATCAATTACCTCTGCTCTAAATAAATTCTTAGAGGCTTTATAAATAATTTAGACTAAGGGCTATATGAAGCCAGAGTATTTCCGTCACCCTCAAAATGAGTTTTTTCTTTGCTGTTTTATATCTTCACTAAAGGGCATTTCTAGTAGAGTTTTTAAAAAGTTGTAAAATACAGTGCATAAAACTTTAATATCTACAAAACACAGAGCTCTTTAATTCTATGGAAAGCCCTTTAAACAATGTTGACATAATTTAGGAATCAAATCATCCCATCACAATGCTTTTAGTGGGTTAACTTTTTCTAAGAAGGTTTACAGTAATTATGAAAAATAAATTCCAAAAATTTGCTCCAAGATATCAGAGTGAATTAAACTCATAGTAAATTTCTAACTCTGTTAGGAGAAACTATAGGCACTCATGTGTACATTATGAGCTGAATAATAAAATAAGTATTATGACCCATCCTTATATATTGTCAACAGTTGAATGATGCCAATAGAGATTAGAAATAGCTTAATTCCATTAGATAGTTAAATTTAGAAATAAAGTGCTAAACATAATAGTTATTATTATTATTTTTTTACAGTTGTTTGTTTTATTTTGGAGGCACCAGGGATCAAACACAGTACCTCATACATGGGAAGTGGGTGCTCTATGGAGAGGAGGAACTCCAGAATTTAAAAGCTGAATACCTGGTATTTTATGAATTCTCATTCTTCACAATGATTTTCCTTTGTTGTTTCACCATAGTTTAAAAATGATTTCAAACACTAAAAGTAACCAGATAGTCTAGATCATGAAGCAGAGCTTCCAATGTTCAGGTTCAGGTGAGTTTGTGGTAGTCAATCCAGTATACTAGGTAAGTAATCTCTTTCTGATTTATAATCCATATAGCATTATATACTCCCACATTTAAAAACTTGGAAAATCAGTCTCCATCTTGTCAAATGGCACCATGATTTAGTGGGACAAAGTAAAGCCAAATATGGTAGTACAAAGGGAACATGACATTCAATGTAAAGATATTACACAGATTTTAAAATAATTAGTATTCATATATCCCTAGTTGTGTAGTTTGATATCATTTATGAATTCCAAAAAGAGATATAGATTATGTTTATAAACTGGTCTGTTCCTCTGGGTGTGATGACCCTTTGATTGTATTAGCTTCAACTGAGACATTTGATTAAATTATGTTAAGATTAGGACTTAATTCAACCATGTCGTTAGAGTGTGTCTCAGCATTGAGTCCTAGCCCCCCTGGTGGGCTGATAAAACAGACTTTCATGGAGAAGTAGACACACAAAGATACACAGGGGATCCTGTGGCCCAGGAAGAGAGATGAGCCTTATAGTTTACAGCTGACCTTGTGGAGAGACCAGAGCATCTGAGCCCAGAAAGAAATGAGCCCTGGGAAGAGGGACAGAGCTCTATTCTAGCCTACAGCTGACATAAGAAGAAGCTGGACCCATGGAGCCTTAAGAAGAAAGAGGAAGGCTGAATACTCAAAGACACTGGCTGCCATCTTGCTTCAACAAGTGACAACAGGAGGAATTACCTCCTCTGGGACCTTGAATTGGACTCTTTAGGGCCTTGTGACTGTAAGCTTCTATCCCAAATAAATATCCTTTATAAAAGCCAACAGATTTCTGGTACTTTGCATCAGCACCCCTTTTGGCTAACTAATACAATAGTTTTATTCCAGTTTTGAACAATAGTGTAGTACCTGTATTTAAAAGTAGGTAAGAATGATAGAATGTGTAAATCATTTATTATCATATTTTATTCACCAAATAGTAATATGGAATATTTAAAAATAAACAATTGAAAATAAGTATGTTCTATTAATTGTCTCAGCTCGGCAAAGCCATTTAAGATTAACATTGTCTAAAACTGCATATCTTTCTTTCCTTTTCACTTTATTATGTTTGTTCAGCAATAGTCTTATAGGCAAGAGCAAGAATAGTTGTGGGGGTGAAGATGTATGTGTTAAGGGAAAGTTCAAAGTTGACCAGAAGTAAAAATGCTGTTCTTTCATCTATTCACTTCTTTATGCTGACAATGGCATGTGGATTTAGTTTTCAGGTGGATTCTGTAGTAAATGCCAAGGCAAACTACCTTGACATGGGATGGCCCAATTCAGACTGGGAAGAAGAGTGCACAACTGGCAGAACTGGCATTTGCCTATGAGTTGTATTTAATGGGTATTCAGATAGTGGCTGTGACACTTTGAATTTGATGAATCCAAAAAGATTGTTTTTGAACTAATCCATTCCTGTGTGTGAGTCCTTTTGATTGCATTAGATTTGGTTAAGTTACCTTGATTAGATCACTTGATTAGATTGCTTTTGAATGGAGTACATTAGTGAGGCATGACTCAGGTTGGACATCAGTCCTCTTATTTGAGCCTTATACAAATGGAGGCACAGAGAAAGAAGACACATAGAAAAGGGAACTCTGACATTTTGACCTGGCCATGTGAGAGAGAGGACACAGGGATCAGTAGCAGCCAAAGCTGAAGCATGAAACCCCCAAGAGCCTGGGCCCCTCAAAACCTGCCTGAGACTTCAATAATAGGAAAAGGAAGCCTATGTGTGAATTTATTAATAAATTTATTAATTTACTCCAAATATCCATAGTACCTTGTTTCTCAGGAGCTTATATACTTATGAAAGTTAGAGATAAAGCAAATATTAGAAGACAATATGATATTGCTCTTCACCAGCTGTTATGGGACCACAGAATAGAGGCATCCAACTGAATCACAGGCAGTCAGAGAGAACATAGGTACTAGAATGAACTAGGCAGGGGAACAGCCTATGCAAGGGTAGAAATAATTTATTACAGCTGGAAAATAAAGTGTAAGATGGAAGTTGAAGCCAGTGGAATAGGCATGGAGCAGTTAATAAAAATAATTGAGGATAATTCTATGGCTTTAAAGTGATCAAGGTGTGAAGTGATGAGGAATAAACTCTGCAAGAAGAGAGAAATCTATAGATATTTACTTACAGAGATCTAAATATAGATGACTGTTCAGATATGATCTGGCATGAAGTTATGATGGTGAAAGCCAAGAATATACATATATTGAGATAAAGAGAAGGGTTGAAAATATTCAAAGATTGCCCACATTTTTTCCAAATTACTTTTGTCTCTGGATCATTGATGGGGCAAAAACTAGGAACTCACTCAGTGATTTAAAACCCAAAGATCATTAACCATCTAAATAGAGGATCTATCAAACAAAAAAACCTCAGCATGTATATTCACTATAAGAAATACAAGAAATATCCCAACTGGAGTATTAGATGTAAATGGGGGAATGGTAGAAGTTAATCTAGAAGGAATTGTGTGAATGGGAGAATGTATACTTGCCAAGCTAATAAGCTGGAAAATATTCTTAAAGTAATAAGGAAAGATTTAATGTTTTTAAACAAGGGTTATTCATGACATCATTTACCTTAATAAATATCTCTCTGGAAGCAATGTGGAAGATTTACATGTGGCATTGAGACCAGTTGCATGACTATTCCATGATCTTCATGAGAAATGACAAGAGTTTAATCTAAATCACACAGCACTGAAAAAATTTCTACAGATGGTAAAAATGAATATATTGTATTATAGGCTATTTAACATGTAGGCTATTTGGACCACGTTTAATGTTCTGCCCTTACTTCCTATGTTCTTTTCCACTGATGTCCATGTGTGAACTGTAAAAAAATAGATAGAATTAACAAAGTTTGATGACTTTAGGGTGAAGAAGAAAGATGACAATATAGATGATCACATTGTTTTTGTGTCCTCAAATATTGGACTGTGTTTGAGGCCAGAATCTTTAAATGTTCTTTCCTTAAATATTTCAGATGTGACTTCTTTGAGGCCTAGGTGAATAAGAATAGCATAAGAGACCCATTGTGCATGCAGCCCTCAGCCTACTTCAGGTCCTTTATGACCAGGGTCTTCTGCTAAACTGAGACATCCTCTTGCCCTGTTGTATACTACTGGTTTTGATAGACGAGGAATGTACAAGAGAATCAGCTGGCAGATGATGAGGAAGAAAACCAATTCTTCATGGTAATTGCAGTTCACAGGCTATTAAAGTTCATCATATTTTTTATCAAAGTAACACACACATCTAGTTTAAAAATTAAAACAGGAATTACTATACAAAAATAAACCCTTCTTTATTCTTTCTACCCTCCAGCCCTGCTTCCCAGAAGACATAACCATTCATTTTCTTTAATTGTATCATTAGGAATCAACTCCATATTTCTAAATAATATTCTTATACTTTTATTTCATTTTATCAATTTTAGAAATATTATGTTGACTTCTGTTTTGGTCAGCCAAAGGTGTGCCTTTTGAAAATATACCAAAATTGGTCAGTCTTTATAAAGGGTATTTATTTGGGGTAGAAGCCTACAGTTACCAGGCCACAAAGCATAAGTTTCTTCTCCTACCAAAGTCCACGTGTTGGAGCAAGATGGCTGCCGACGTCTCCAGGGTTCGGGCTTCCGGGTTCCTCTTTTCCCGGGGCTGCATTTCTCTCCGGGCTTAGCTTCTGCTTCTTCCACAAGTTCAGCTGTAGACCATGAGGTTTTCTATGCGTTGCGTCTCTCCACAAGGCAACTGTAGACTATTGGGCGAACGGCTCACTCCAACATCAGAACTGCTTCTCCAATCCGCTTCTCTAAATCTCGGCAACTCAGATCTGCTGCCTAGCCTTTATACTGGAGACCACACCCACCGAGGGGCGGGGCCTAACACCCTCCTGACGTGGCCCAGTTAATGCCCTTATCATAACTTAATCACGCCCAGATGAACAGATTAGTTTACAAGAATAATCCAATTTAAATTTTTGGAATTCATAATTAAATAAACCTCTGAAACCATTACAACTTCTTAGTTTTCCAGAGCTACTATGACAAATACCACACATGTGATTGGCTTAAACAATAAGAATTTATCGTCTCTCACTTTTGAAGATTAGCTGTCTAAAATCAAAATGCAAGCAAGACCGTGCTTTCAACTGTGTCAGTAACATTCTAGTGATTACAGTCCTCTTCAAATGGCTATCTCTTCTCTCTGGAACCCCATGTCTTTCTCTGTCTTTGGGATTCTACTGGTTTCTGGCTTTTCCTCCTGCTCATTCATCTGAAAGTTCCCTCAGTCATATGGCTTAAATACCACCTTGACTCAGGCCACACTCTATAAGAACTTATTTACAAACGAGTCCACACCCTGACTCACCTTCATGAATAGCATATTCAAACATACTATTACAATGGACTCACACCCATGGGAAACTCTATTAAGACTTTAACATGTCTTATAAGGGGTACAGGATTCAACCATAAACACTTCTTGATAGAGAATTTAGCTTTTTTATTTCCCATAACCCTCCCCCATCTTCCCGGGTATGTTTTGTTTGTTATATTTTTATGAATTAATAAGCAAATGTTACATATTTTATGATTTTTAAAATATTATTCATTGCAAACCAAGCAGTTTACTATGATTATATTTTCTTTTATGTACTGCTTTTTGCTTCCAGAAAATAATTGGCTTGATTTTCTTATAATATTTGTGATCAGCACAGCCATTAATTGTTTAAGTAATCTATCACATCAAATAGTCATCACTCCTCTTTATATTTCCTTTCTTGAAAGAGAAATAATGGTCACTAACTAAAATCATAAATCATGCTTGTAGTAAAGAACCTTTACTTTTAAGTATGCTCTTTCTCAACTGGAAATATAACTGAGTCTTCAATAGGATATAACACTGATATTTACAATCAGCTGCTTATGGTTTGGTGGGCATGGTAATACCATTGAATTTCATGAGTATGAGCTCATTGCAACACTTGTTTTGCTGTGAAATAAGTTACCTCATCATGATCAATGAGAGTGAATATAAAGTATTCCATAATACTATAGATAGTCATATAAGGATTGAAGTAGAATCATATCCAGAATGAATGTCAAGTCCAGTAAGTAAAAATCATTGTTCTTTCTGATGGAAATGTTCTAATATATCCAAGCTACCAGCAGTGTGAAAAGCTATAATCCCTGGGGAATAGGGTCAAATTAGAGGTTCAATATCAGTACCTGCTCCTTTCAGGTTAAGCACTAAAAATTGGCAAAAGCTGATAATCCTTGGGGTAGAATTCCATGTTTATGTACTCCTACAGAGTTTGTACACCTGCTACCATGACCACATCGAGCAACCACTAGGTAGATGTAATATGAGGTTAACTAACCTCTGTTAGGGAAATCACAGATAGCTGTTAAGTAGCCATCACCCAGACCTCACCTACACCCACCTCCTTCTCTCCAGAAGTCACAAGCACATGGCCTTTCCACTACTCCACCTCTCTTTCTATTGTGTGCTATTACACAAACTGGGGACCATGTTAAATCTAAGAACAAGGCCCCTCCAGACCTGAAACCCAGAAACAAAGAACAAAAAGTCCCAGATGTTTATCAGAACTGGGATTCTCTGTGGAATGGGCCTTCTCCCTCCAAGATGGATAAAAACTACATTCAAACAATATAGATTTGTCTCTCTTCTCCAGTGCAAAGTGGGGCATGAAGAGGTGCCATCTATCAACCCGGACTCAGAAGAGTATTGGGCCACCATGGAAGACTGGCCACGATGGGATTTCTTCCCCTGTTCTTTTGGACTCTTCTGCTGAGTAAGTGACAAAGAGATTAATTGCCCTTTCTGAAGTCTTCATTCTGTACAATAAATAATGGGATCATTTTCTGAAAGTTTCTGTTGTAACCTGAAATTCTGTTCCCACAATGCATCATATTAGCAACTCACTGCATAACCTCCACAAGTATGTCATCTTATCTATATAATTATTCAGAGCCTTCTCAAAATGATTAAAATTCACATGGAATACAAATATCCTTAGAATCTGACCTCACTCTAAAATATCCAACTACAAGCCTCTTCCCCAGATATAGTTGTATTAGATTCTTCTAGTCCTGATCTTTCTACATTTCTAGTTTCTTCTTCTTCTTCTTCTTTTTTCCCTGAGGTACCAGGGGTTAGCAATAACCCCAGGACCTCATATGTGGGAAGCTGGTGCTTAGTCACTGAGCCACATTTGCTTCCAATTTGTTTTGCCTGTTGATTTTGCTTTTCCAGGAGGCACCAGGAACCAAACCTGGGACCTCCCATGTGGGAGCCAGGAGCTCAACTACTTGAGCCACATCCACTTCATCTACATTTCTAATTATCCAGCCAAATTAATAGCTATACTCTGTTAATCAGTGTAGATCCAAACCTTTTACTATATTTTAAACCAGAATAAGTGAATACAGTAGATTGCACCATTTCCCCCCCAGTTATACCTTCCTTGTATTCATTGCCATTGCCATTATACTAACTGAGTTTTCCAAAGAATCATCTCATCTGGCCAAGGTTCTTTGACTGGAGGGGTGACAAAACCTTCATTATTGAAGACTCTCAGCCATTAGTAGTCCTCTCTAGAATGGGCTATTGCAATTTTCCATTGACTTTAATCACAGGCATGTTAGTAATGAGACATCCTATGGGATCACCAGTATTACAGGCAGTATTCTTTACCTTCACTGTGTAATAGAGTCTTATTTTTCCTAGATAATCAGTATCAATGCCCCAGAGAGTAAACTAACTCCATTCTTTGCCTATTGATTCAGAGGCATGAGGGTACCAAGGATCTGGGTACAATATTAACTTCCAGGTAAATGGTATCATTGTTGAGTTTCCTGGTGAAAGCACTCCTCCTTTTGGAACTAACCCTTTAGAGAAGTAGAGTGTAAGGTCATGCAGACAGGAAGACAAAAATTTCAGTAGATCATTAGGGGTTACAGTGAGTGATGCCATGCTCATTTCCACCCTTTGATTACTACATCCAAGTATGTATTAGTCAGTCACAGGGGTGCCTTTTGAAATATACCAACAATTGGTCGGTCTTTATAAAGGGTATTTATTTGGGGTAGAAGCTCACAGTTACCAGGCCACAAAGCATAAGTTTCTTCCCTCACCAAAGTCCACATGTTGGCGCAAGACAGCTGCCGACATCTCCAGTGTTCAGGCTTCTGGGTTCCTCTGTTCCCGGGGCTGCGTTTCTCTCCGGGCTTAGCTTCTGTTTCCTCCACAAGTTCAGCTGTAGACCATGAGGCTCTCTATGCTTTGCATCTCTCCACAAGGCCAGCTGTAGACTATCAGGCAAATGGCTCACTTGTCTTCCCCTGGAGCGCTCCTCTCCAACATCAGAACTGCTTCTCAAAAATCTACTTCTCCAATCTCTGTCTTTTGTCTAGCCTTTTATACTTGAGACCACACCCACCGAGGGGTGGGGCTCAACGTCCCACTGATGTGGCAGTTAACGCCCCAATCACACCCAGATTAGATCAGTCTACAAGCATGATTCAATTTATATTTTTGGAATTCATAATTACATAAAACTGTCAAGCCATTACAAGGTATATTGGCTATGGGAGAAACAGCACCACAGAGTAGATACTGGTATAGAGTATAATACACTCCCTAAAGAACATTGTCCTATTCCTGAAAAGTATTGCCACCCACTTGACACCAAAATTGAATCTTGAAAAGGCCATTCCACCATTCTATCAAACCAGCTGCTTCAGGATAATAAGGAACATGGAAAGACCAGTGAATTCCATGAGTATGTGCCCATTCTTGCACTTCATTTATGGTGAACTCAGTTCCTGGATCAGAAGCAATTCTGTGAGGAACACCATGATGAATTGCACAGATAGTAGCTTTGGCAGAAGCATTGCATGCAGGGAGTGTAAATCCATAAATAAAGTGTAGCCATTTGATATAATTAAGAATTCCAAAATTCAATATTGAATCATGCTTGTAAACTGATTTTTTCATCTGGGCATGATTGGGTTATGATTAGGGCATTGACTGGGCCACATCAGTAGTCAGTAGGGCATTGAGCCCCGCCCCTAGGTGGGTGTGGTCTCAAGTATAAAAGGCTAGACAAAAGACAGAGATTGGAGAAGCAGATTTTTGAGAAGCAGTTCTGATGTTGGAGAGAACACCCCAGGAGGAGAGAAGTGAGCTATTCGCCTGATAGTCTACAGCTGAACTGTGGAGAAAGCGAAAGAGCTAAGCCCGGAGAGAAATGCAGAAACACATTCCCAGGAAGAGAGGAACTCAAGAAGCCTGAACCCTGGCAAATGTCGGCAGCTGTCTTGCTCCAACACGTGGCAATGGACCTTGGTGAGGGAAGAAACTTATGCTTTATGGCCTCGTAAGTGTGGACTTCTACCCTAAATAAATACCCTTTATAAAAACCAACCAATCATTGGTATTTGGCAAAGGCACCCCTTTGGCTGACTTATACACAAAGTATATATATATATATTCCAGTGAAAAGAATATATTTTCCTGTCCATGATGGAAATTGTTGAATAAAATTGTGCAATATCGGACTCTGCTGCTGGCAGACTTGGCACTCAACAGTCGCTGTAGCCAGGTTGTAGTCAGTTAGTGGAAGTCTATGTTGCTGAGCCCAGGCATAATCGCCGTTCCTTCCACTATGGTCACTTTAATCATGAGCCCATTCGTCAGTGACAGGGATGACTGGGAAAAGAGGCTGCCTGGTGTACACAGAATAGGTTATCCTATCCACTTGATTATTAAAATCGTCCTCTGCTGAAGTAACCCTCTCGAATGCAAATATCTTCAACGTTTTTTACCTATTCAGAAAGGCCTATCCACATACCTCTCCCTCAGGCCTCTTGGTAACCAATTTTTCATTCATATTCCTTCCAAATCCCTGACCATACAGCCAAACCATTGGTCACAGCCCATGAATCAGTATACAAATATACCTCTGGCCATTTATCCTTCAAAGCAAAATGAACAACCAGGTGCATGTTTGAGGTTCTGCCCCCAGGAGAATTTCCCTTCACCACTGTCCATCAGGGATGTTCTAGAAAGGTGCTGTAGTGAGACAGCTGCCCACTTTCAGGTAGTACCTGTATATTGTACTGAACCATCTGTAAAGAGGGACTGAATTTTCTCTTCCTAAGTCTAGTGATTATAGGTAACTCCTCATGAGGCCATAGCTGCAGGCTAGGACAGATAACTAAAATGACAAAAATGGGTGTTATGGGCATTTGGGCCACTTCCAAATGTAAATTACCTGTGCCTTCAGAGCCTGCTTAGGCCTGATCTCATATACTACTACTACAATTTGATGATGGAGTACTGCTGTACTTACTCAAATTTACGGCATGGTGGGTCAGGCAACACCCATTTCATGATAATTATCTTAGAGCTCATGGTAACTTGGTGGCCCATGTTTATGTGTTTGGTCTCTGCTTAGCCCCAGTAACAGACCCAAATCTCTTTCTCAAAAGCAGGGTAATTATCTGCAGACAATGGCAGGACTTTGTTCCAAAATCCTAAGGGTCATGTCTCTGATTCTCCCAAAATGTTTTGCCAAAGGATTGAAGGATTCAGGGGTGATGATTCTCATCACATCCTCTGTATTAGTAAGGGTTCTATAGGGAAACAGAATCAAGAGGAGATATCTGTAAACAGTATGAGATTTCATGTGTCTCTCACGTGAGCATGGCGATGCACAAGTCCAGGTTCCTCAGGCAGGCTGCAAACCAGGGGCTCCGATGAGTTTCTGGGAGATGTTGGCTGTCCAAAGACAGGCTGGGAAATTCTCTCTGTATGCTGACCTTACTTCCCCTTTTAATATATTCAACTGATTGGATAAAGCATCACTCATTTCTGACAGCAATCTCCCTGATTGATGTAGATATAATCAGCTATCTATGCAGTAAATTCAATGATGACTAAAGTCTATAAATGTCTTTGTATTACAATTAGCCCAAGGCTTGCTTGACCAAACAACTGGGCACATTACCTGGCAGAGATGACATATTAGCCTAACCGTCACAGTGCACCCCTTGTCAACTCTGCAACTATACACATTATCTTAAACCATACTTAGTCTCTAAGTAAAAACAATAACAGAGATGCATACTTATATATTCCCACCTAACAATGTTCAACTCTCCTATGTATAACCGGAAACGCATTAATTCGCGACAGAATAGGGTGCAAGTCTTTGGGTAAAATTCACTCTTAAACTTGACATCATTAAATATTATGATATGAAACTAATACAACTTTTCATATGATACCAAGCTGTATCAGTCAGGATTCTCTAGGGAAACAGAATCAACAGCAGATATCTGTAAATAGCATGAGATTTTATAAGAGTCTCTCATGTGACCATGGGGATGCACAATTCCAGGTTCCACAGGCAGACTGCAAACCAGGGGCACTGATGAAAGTCCAGTGAAGGTCTTGATGAGTTTCTGGGAGATGTTAGCTGTCCAAAGACAAACTGGGAAATTCTCTCTGAAAACTAAACTCACTTCCCCTTTTAAGGCATTCATCTGATTGGATAAAGCATCACTCATTGCTGACAGCAATTTTCCTGATTGATGTAGATATAATCAGCTATCTATGCAGTAAACTCACTGGTGACTAAAGTCCATAAACATCCTTGTATTACAATTAGCCCAGTGCTTGCTTGACCAAACACCTGGGCACAATTACCTGGCTGAGTTGACACATCAGCCTAACCATCACAACCCCATTCAATTCACGTAGCTGGTCTGTGAAAAAAACAGATGGATTTTGGGGAATGACAGTGGATTATAATAAATCTAACAAGGTAGCCATTTCAATTTCAGCTGCAAATGTTGTTATCAAATACACTGTTACATTTTTAAGCATTTGAGTAGCAGTATCCAGTGGTGACATTTTGTGTATCTCAATTGCCAAACCATGCTATGAACTATCAGTGCTACCTAGATCATTGGTAATAGGGTCATTAGTGGATTTTAACCTAATCAAATTAAAGAACCATTTCCAAAAACTCCAGAATCAACTCAGAAATCTCATCCTTAAGATTATCTCTCAAGGAAAACTC
>PVKH010026179.1:0-13266 GCA_004027955.1 Chaetophractus vellerosus | reverse complement strand
CCCTTCATCAGTCTTTCATCAGAGCAAACTCATCGAGGACCCTTCATCAGTCTCTCATCGGAGCCCCTGGCTTGCAGCCTGCCAGCGGAACCTGGACTTGTGTATCCCCACGGTCACGTGAGAGACTCTTATAAAATCTTATATTTTTAACAGAGATCTCGTGTTGATTCTGTTTCCCGAGAGAACCCTGACTAGAACATCCATCTATAGAGATTTTATTCTTCTTGCTGAGTCACATCCTGCCTTTGATAGTCTCAGTAACTTTATTTACTGGAATATACAATTAACCACTATTAATACATGTCTAATGGCAGGGGAGTGAGAGAGGAGGGAAACATTTGGTTAACATATGCACAAATATATTCAGATTAAAATAAGTAATAATTACTCAACTATTACAGTCCTTGTTTCTACAACTAGGATGGCCATAGTTAGTATTTATAACTACTTTCTTCTACTACATATTCCATGGTCTCTTAGCTATCAACAAATTTCTCAGCTATTCTTGAGGGGTGACTTAGACTTTGAAGGTACAGATGTTTTAGGTACAGGCAACTTACAGATCAGACACTGAGAGTATTACCAATAAATTAGACCCTTAAGCCAAGGAAATGCACTACCTCCTCAGAAAGCCTAGTAAAATATCAAGACAACAAAATTATAAGATATGCCATATACATAGATAGATTAGATAGATATGTCTGCATAGGTATATGTACCTGTGTATATATACTAATATATACATATACATACACATGTGTGAGTAGCAATATGACTGTTAAATCATTTGAATTCTAGAAGGCTGCTTTTCATCTCTAATGTACTATCTCATAAATAACTAAAATACTGCCTTCTTCAGAGAAGATACATTATTTACATGTATGTCTCATGACATGTAGAAAAGCATAGCAAAACCTTGGCATACTGATTTTGGAGAAAATCCCCCAAACAAATTGCCATCCACTGCTAATGCATAAGCAAAGGCAAGGGGAGAGCTCTGAGTCCATGCTGACAGGTGGATGCCACTCACAATCTAAAAATCTCACTTCTATGTATCAGTCTATTTAATCTCAGAAAATTATAAATTCAATGTCACGGTTATTTCCAAATGGC
Source organism: Chaetophractus vellerosus (assembly GCA_004027955.1). NCBI lineage: Eukaryota > Metazoa > Chordata > Mammalia > Cingulata > Chlamyphoridae > Chaetophractus > Chaetophractus vellerosus. Next base: position 12,153 of record PVKH010026179.1, on the reverse strand, counting down.
TGAAACTGAATTTTCCACTTAATACTCACTCACTAACTTAAAAATGAAGTAAACAAATACACTTTATGTGATAGGGGCTACAGAAGTTTAAGGTCGAAGAGAGTGATGAAGGTTGCGGGAGGCAGGACAGGCACTTTTCCCCAGGAAACAGATAGTGCATCTCTATATTCTTGGTATCTGCTGCTGCTGTAAAAGACTTCTGTCAGTCAAATAGTCTTCTTTGTAGGTAATCAGTTTTTCTTTTTTGTTTTTTTTTTTGGTAATCAGTTTTAAGATTTTCCTCTTTATCCTTGATGTTTCATAAGTATTATGATGCATTTGGCATACATTTATTTTTATTTATCATTCTTCATACATGGACTGCACTTTTTTGACCTGAGAAGGCCTCTGGGAAATCCAAGTAATGCCTTCTTCAGCTCTACCACAGATTCTTATCTTTTCTTCCGAATTTTGGGTTTGAATTGGAATCTCGCAATCTAGTCTGATTATGTTTTCATCTCTTTTTGTCCTTAGAAATAGTCTTGTTAGAGTGGAACATTTTTAGTCCCCTTTAATATGTAAGAACGAAAACTTACCATCATTGCTTGCCTCAAAATCCAGGGCACAAGAGGATGATAATCTTAGCTCTAGGTATTATTTAGAGTTTCATTTTAAATTTCTAATCAAATGAGATAATTATCTTGGTTTCTCAGAAAAGGTATGACTTATTGTTTTCACTTTTAGATTTTATCATTGTTAGTGCTGGGAACAGAAAGAATATATCACTTATTCTGCCATCTTATATATCTTCTAATCCTGTATTTATTTATTTTTTCCTTTAAAACACATGTTTCTTATTTAAAAATTTTTTTGCTCACTTTTTGATACTGAGCAAAAGCATATTCTTTTCTCCTGATGTGTCTTTAAAACCAATTCCTGAGACACTGGTGTTTCAAACAGAGAAAGAGTTTTATTGGGTTTTTTTGGTTATGCAAGCAATGGAGCAATGGAGTTTCTAGCCTAAAACTGCCTCTCTGATCTGCAGAAATTCTAATATTTTATAACATCCGGGTGCTAATGAATAATTGGGGTGGAGGTGGACACAGATTCCTTCATTAATAAACATTAAGGGAGACTGACAGGGGGAAGGGGTGGGGTAGCAAACCAAGGTCAGTCACAAAGATTTGGGATAGGGGTATACAGAATAAAGGTCAGTAACAAGGTCTTTCATATGGATATTAAACAGAGGTGGTGGAGTGGTTACCATCCCAACAGTAAATATACACAAGGGTGAGCCTAATCCATGAACAAGGGTAAGGTCAATCTAAAATTACTAGCACAATAGTAAGCACACACAAGGGTGACGTTAAGTCTAGAGTAATCCTAAACAAGGGGTGATACCACTGTAGGTAACTTCAGTAATTTCAGGTATTAAACTTTTGCTATTTTATAATATAAAGGCATGTATATAATGATTTAGTAATTATAATTATTTGTTAATTCTTAAGGCCCTGTTACATTTTCTTTTCTAATTTTTCTTCCTCTAATTTCTTGGAAAATATTCTCATTAAATTTTAAGACTTCAATTGCATATTTTAAACTTGTATTCATATGCATATATTCTTTTCAGATGCATTTCTTATATTTCATGTAATAATTCGGTGTACATGAAGTTGTTGGGAATAGTATATAAAATGCTTACTGCCAGCTGTATAAACATAGTTGCCCAGAGTGGAAATGAGTGTAGAAAGTGTTAGGCAGAAAAATAGACAATTGTTAAATGTTTTGGTGTAATAAACATGCTATGTATAATGGAGCAAAGAGAAAAGAGTATAAATGATAAATATTAGAAAGAGCACAGCATTCCTACATCAAATCATAACCACATTCTGAGATGTCTATGTAAAACTCAAAGTAAAAAATAAAGATCATCAAAGAAAATGCTGTTTTGATCAATTAATGGCTAATGACAGAATTATATAAACATATATTTAAAGAGAATAAAAAATAGGGTGAAGTGGAACAAACAGAAAATCTTTGAAAAATTAATTCCCAGGGCACAAATGTTCAAACATGTTAACAGTATTATGCAGGCAAAGAGAAATTTGTTTCATACTGAACAAAAACAAGAAATAGACAAATGTAATCTTCACTGAAGGTTCTGCATGTTAACAAGTATGGCCCAGCAATTAATCAGTCTCCCATTTCCAAACACATTCTCCTGCTGTAGTAGTAATGACCTACATTGAACTATTTTACTGAGTTTTAATTGTTTTTTAGGATATTAGGCTTTTTAAAAGGGCAAATGAGACTACTAAATAAGAACAAAGAAGGGGTCAGCATCCTAATCTTTTTGGGTTGCCCTTAAAAAAATAATGATCCCTTTGTTTTAACTTCTCCAGGGTTGTTTTTTTTTTTTTTCTTTCCCATACATAAACAATGGAAAAAACCAAGCTCTAATGCCTTTTCTAGGAAATTCAACTCTCTACTAGGAAAAGGAAAAGGAAACAAACACCGATCAAGCCAACCCAGATGGAAGATAAAATTTACCACCTTTTTCTTCTAAACAAATAAGAAACATAAGTTTATTTGGAAGTAAAAGAAATGAAGTGAAATTAAATTACTTAAGTTGAAAAATTAATTGTGTACCTAGTCTGTGTAAGATATTTGGGATAAATCAGCTGGCAAAGCAATGATGTCTTTTTTCAGGGAACTTACATTTTGGTAAAAGACAAAACATTACAATAAGCAAACTAAATGTGTTAAGTATATAGTATGTTAGAAGATGTTAAGAGATATCAAATTATAAACAATTAGACTAGGGAAGACAGATTGGAAGTGCTGAGGCTATAGAAAAATCACCCTCTCTTGAGAACTTACTGACGTAAGGCCTTTTAAGGATATTATGAGGACTCCTATTTACAGTAAAATAGGGAATTACTGGGGGATTATTAACTCGAGGCTTATATTTTTAAAAGATCTTTCAGGCTGCTGGGTTGATCATACCTTGTAAGGAAAAGAGGAGGGAGCCAAGAGAACATTTAGGAGGCAAAGGATAAAAGAAGCTCCCACCAAGTTTTAAATAGAATGATGAGGATGGGTGGATCCAAAATAATTTCCTAATAGATTGGATGTGGAATGCAGGAGAAAGGGAGGAAACATGGATGATATCAATCATTATTAACTGACAGATTAGAAGAGTGCAAAGCCATCAATGAATATATGGTGGGGAAAGAGTAAAATGAAAGTATGAGATTAGATCATTTTTAGTATCAGCTATTTTTTTTTTTTCCAAAAATTTGAGTCAGCACAGTTTAGGCCTAAAGCTAGGCTAGTCTGTAATTTTAATATACTACAAACATTTAAGTCATTTGAATCTACTTTAAATATTACTCTTCCTAATTACTCTTAATGTCACTAGAATTGTGCATCTTCCCTTTTCTGTGTAACGAAAATAATACCTGCCAATATCCTGAACCAAATGAAAGTAATCTTCACATACATCTTCTGATTAATTTCCATGTTGCAACTCTTCATCTTATAATAACTGATGTTAATAAAAGCAGTATTTCATCTAAAATTTAAAATAAACATTGCGTGAAATGGACTTATGCAGAAAATCAGCCAAGCTACAGGCTCAGTGGAACCTGCTTGTATAAATGCCCTTTAACCAAGCTTTTTCATTTACTAGGCTTAGAGAAAAATTTTCTATGTGATGTCCATATTACATAATTTCACTTTGTAATAAAACATTCTCTCTCAAATACCAGTATCCCATAACTATCTGCCCTCAATTACTGTACATGATGAAAAAAAGGCATTAAGCTTGGAATTTTGTTCTTCCTTACTTTTGATTTAATCATTAATCCAGCAGCTTTTGAAGTACTGGTGTGCTTTATGCTAAAAAGAAGAGGATTCTGTTGTCAAATGAATTTTGAGACACATTTAAATGCAAATTTCATGTAGTTTTCTACCTTTGAGCTTCTTAAAGCCTTGTGTCTGCTAATGCATATTGGGAATCACCAATTAAATTAAAGAGAATGTAACTTTTCTCAAACCAATATGAAGGTAAATTTTTTTCTTTTTATGTAAGCGGGACAGTTTATAGATCAAATATTCTAAGGAACACACTTTGAGAAAAACTTTTAACGTAAAAAAATAATTGCTATTAAACTTCTAATTTAGGAAATTCAAATTGCCAAATATTCATGTTATTTGTCCTTTCAAAGAATATAACTGTATCTCTTCTTAAAATCCTCTTACCATGTTACTTCTGAGTATTCTAGTTTTGTTCTTCCTTTAATCATATTTTCCTATTCAGTCATATGCATACCTATTCTTTAAATATAGGAATTTTGTAAAATTCTGTTTCTAGCACCTTTTTAAAATAATTTTTTTATTATATTATTTTCATTCACTTTAGCCACCTCAATTATCTTCACTATATGAATGGCTTCTAAGTCTACAGTTTTATTTTGACCTCCTGATATTGTGACATTTTTGAATTTTAAACTGATTGCTTTATGTCTCCATCTATACATACAAATTACAATATGACTCAAATTATATTTTTTTTACTCTCTTGCTCCAAATCTCTTTCCCCTGCAGACTGTTTTAGACTCTAAACACTTTCATTCTTCCAGACTAGAAATATCAGAAATATTTTCAGTCCTCCTGTTTGTATACACATAATATTCAACTGACTCACAGATAATATTCAACTGCACAACAAATTTGCTGGATTTTAATTTAGTGTCTCTTGAAAGCCTTATCTTTGGTCCAAACTTATTACAGTCCAAATGTCCTTAATAATTCCTCATGTAAACTATTAACAGTCTTTTAGGTAGAGTTTCTACTTCAAGTTTTCTTTGAATAAATCATTGGTTCTATTTAGAAAGCCCAAACTAATTGTATTAATTCTCAGCTTAACTATTTCCACCTCCCTGTTTGGTCCTCAAGAAAATAATTCATATTCTCTAGATAATAGCATCAAAATGCTATAGGATCCTTGATTTAATAAGAATTATATAATGCAAAAATAATCCTATAGGTTTGGGGGTTGATGTCACTAAGATTGTGAAATGAGATACTCCAGATTTCCAATAAGTAAAAACAGGCAGAGCTCTGGAAAACATTAAAAGGTTCCAGTAACTGGGTAAGCACTGAATTAAGAAAATTACAACTTAAAAATTATAAGAAAACCCCATGGTGCCCTTGTTGGCCTTGCTCCCAACAACCACCCCACCACTCCCCCAGCTCAGTGTGGAGCTAGCCTGTGCTCCCAGTGTGAGTCTCTATTCCCAGTTTTGGAGAAAGCCTATTAAACTGTATGCATATTAGCGCATGTAGAAGCAGCCTTCAAGGCAGCTAAAGTACTGTAAGATACCAATCAAATTGCTTAAATCCTTGTCTTCATCAACTGTAACAAATGTACCACACTAATGAAAGATGCTCTTAATGGGGGAAAGTGTGGGAAGGAGTTCGGATATGGGAATCCCCTATATTTTTAATGTAACATTTAATAAGTCAATAAGACTGAAAGTGCCAATTCCTCATCAGAAACTGGGGAGTCAAAAAGCAGTGTGATGAAATATTTAAAATACTGAAAGGAAAAAAATAATTCCAACCAAGAATACTATATCCAGCAAGTCTGACATTCAAAACTGAGATTATTAATACATTCCCAGATAAGTGAAAGTTGAGAGACTCTGTCACCACTAGACTGGCTCTACAAGAAATGCTAAAAGGAGTTCTTCAAGTTCAAATGAAAATACATTAGAGAGTAAACTGATAGCGTATTAAGCAATAAAAACTCCAGTAAATACAACTACATGAGTAACTATAAAATGCAAGTATTATTGTATTTTTGGTTTGTAATTCCACTTTTTATTTCTTATGGGATCTAAAGTGCAAATTCACAAAGGGTAACAATAACTTTATGCTTTTGGACAAACAATGCCTAAAGATGTAATGTATGGCAAGAACAATGTAAAGGTGATGGGGCGGGGGGTACAGGAAAATATTTGTGTGTATGTGGGTATATTTTTCATTTTCCTTTATCTCTTTGTTTCTGCCTCCTACTTATAACACACATTCTAGATTACTAGTATACCTAACTGTTGCTATTCTCTGAAGTAACTAGCAAAGTCTTATTGTGTCCATCACCATCATTTCACAAATTTCAATGTGCCACTCTCTCCCTCACCTTACCACTTTCTTTTTCTAGGACTTCATTTTATTAAAATGCTTATCCAGCTTTCTGAAAGGTACCAGTCCTCTGTTTTTCACTCTGGGTCTGTCTATTCTATAGGCTTAGAGGTTAGGACTGCTGGCCACCCTCTGGTATCCCATGTGCTGGTATAGTTCTGAGACATATGTGGTGTTTCTCCTCAAGAAGTGTCTAGTTTATTGAAACCAGACATTTCTTTTGAAGCATCCATCTCACTGATGGGGTCCATGCAGGAGGCTTGGATATGCAGAGAGCTGATATGCCAGATCAGAATTGTGTTGATGAAGCTACATTCAGCTCAGGATGTAACTGGGTAAAATATGCTAACCCAGCACTTTACTCTTCAGAAGATGAGGCTTTCACTCTGGATCCCAGGTAAAAAAAGTAGTTGTGTGCATGTTTCACAATTGATATTGGTGTTTGTGTGTAATGTTCATTAGTAGAGTTCTTGAAATGGAAGACTTTTGGTCATCAGGGTATTGTTCCACATAGCAAAAAACTATTTTTCTGATCTAAGCAAAGTATTTGAGTTCAAAATCTTGCTGTCAGTGACCACTCGCTTACACACTGTTCCTGGTAAAGGTTGACTTCTAGTTCAGTTTTTGCCTCTGTCAGTCCTCAGAGATAAAAAAAAAAGTGTCAGTGTTTAATACGACTAGCTGAAAAGAAGTCTTTGATTTCACAGGGAAATAAACACATGGCCACAGGTTGCTGAAGAATGCAGTCTGCTTCCCATCTTATGACATCTCAAGAGAACTGGATTCTTTGACACTAGTGATTTTAAGAAATGCACATTGCACAGGCATGAGAATTTGTCTAACTTAGAACCAACTTGGGTATTATCTGTGTCAACTCATCAACCTTTATGAGTAGATTCAGGGCCGCCATCTTCCTCCAGGACTTGTATGCACAATGATTAAGCAACTGAATTCTGTCAAATTCTCATTATTTAGCTCTCTTAGGCAGTAACTAACCTAGCTTCTGCTTCTCTGATTATGTACTGCACCTATACTCCATTATGACTTTTCTCTCTCTATTTGTTGAAAGTGATCTATTCGTTTTTATAATCACCACAGGTTTCCACAAATTCTTTCTTAATGTTTTCATTCAAAATTAATCACTCTCTTCTTTAGCCATTCAAAATACTATGTCTTGCTATTGATGTGCAGTAGTGCAACTAGTTGTTCATGTGTCTGCTTATCTTATTGGTTTGTAAATATTATAGTGTTGTATAAAGTGCATGGATTAAAAAAAGCTCTTTCTGTGTGACTTTGTGACAGTAATAACTTGTTGAGCCTTAGTTACTTCATTTGTAAAGTGGTTAAAAATTTACTTAAAGAACACAATGTAGATGAGAATTAATATTACAGTATCTCGCAAGTCTATTATTATCAAACAGCAGAAGCATTGTCTGTCTCCTTTATTTATGTTCCCCAGAATCTTTACTACTTAATACTGGTTGAACATAAAACTGCAGTTTTAATTTCTTTCCATTCTATTTCAGTAAGAATGGACTCCAGATTTAATTCCATATGAGTAGTTCTATTCTTAAAGAACTACATCCTACAAAAAGCAGACATTCAGTAATTACCTCTTGAATCATAAATTAAAAGTTTTTACCAACAAAAGTGACAAATTCAGTTGACTTTCGGATCATTTATTCCCAAATGACTTTCCTTTTTTTTCAAATCATTTTTTAAGAATTCTGTTCATAGCTCTAAGGCCAGATAACAATCATTAGCATTTATTGACCTTTCGCAGTAGTAATTTAATCTTTTGGGGAACAAAGTTGATTAATCACAGCTTGACATATTGAAATTTGGCATAATTCTTTCCTCAAAGTGCTTATAGGGCAGCAAGTTGTAGGGCATCCAGTGTAATAATGAAGGCACATAATACAAATAAAATGTGCTCAGATGATTCTTCCAGAAAATTTAAAGTCATCAGTTTTGATAAAGTTGTCAATCCTGGAGTTGTCTTACAAGAGTTCAGTGAATTGAGCACATGCTTTAGTCTACCTACTTCCAGAAAATTCAGGAAAATTATGGTTGGTATTTTAAAAGAAAGAAAAGGAGTAAATGTATAATAATGAAGAGAACTGAGGAGATTCTACCAGTTGGTGAGAGATTTTTAAAATTTGGAAATTATTCACTATGACCTCCCAATATGCAGAGACTGGAATACCAAAAAACTTTCTTTTTCAGAACCCATTGTAGAATCTTACTGTGATTTACAATTTCATCAAAATGATATAATCTCTATAAATTTAAGATTTTAACTGAGACAAATGGGTAGAAAAGAACAGTGCAGGACACCTGCCAGAGGTGGTGAGGTTCTGCCAGCTTTCCAATTTACCAGATAACTTTTTGATTATAGCAGAATGGCCATGGATCTGGAACCAGTAGCTGTAGCAAGAATCTCCTAATTAGGCAGGCTGATTCTTGATTCTACAGCTCTTAACTGTGATAGACAGTAACTTCTAGAGAAACCGATTTCAAAAGTATGTTTTTACAAGTCGAAATCTCAGGGAGAATGAGTCTCTCCAGCCATCTGAATGATTCAGCAAGCTATTTAATACTATGATATAAATTCCTAATTCTTAATTTAGTTGAAATGGATTTTATTCCCATCTGTGTCGTGACTAATAGAATGCCTGTATCATGAATATTTTTTTAGCAGCACTCAACAAGCATTCTGGATTTGGTTATCTAGTCAGCTAGTGTTGAAGATGTTCAAGTGTTCATTGGCTTTGTGCTAGGATATTAGCTGTTCATAATAAACAATGACAAGGCAATTACTTAAATCATCATCTCTGGCACATGAAATGAAGACCAGACCTTGGCAGGTGTGGTAGTGACTGTGAAAAAATATTATAGAGAAAAAGAACCATGTAAAAAGTGGTAAATGAATTATTTCTTGTACTTTAATTTTCTTAAATTTATTAAAAATAAGATAAAGTATTAAAATTATTGGCTTAAATATGCTGGAAAAACTGGACTGACTTAAAAATACATTTTTTGGTAGTTCTGTGATGAATGTGAACAAAATCAGATGCAGAGTCTAATCCTGTAGATAGTTGAGTTACAGTGAATTTCAATGTCCAGTTTCCCCAGATCTTTCATCTGAAGCTTAGTTCAAGGAAGTGTTGGACCCTATAAAGTGTAATGAAGACATTTGTATGGAGTTTACTGATGCTGAATACCACAACTTCCCAAAGTCAGTGGTCCTTCCTTCCCAGTATAAGAACCATCTTGGCTTTGCTTTTTAAGGCTACTCTTGCTTATTTTGTAATAAGGTTAAGTCTTTTCCAGACACCTACAAGGACTCCAATTCTCTCTGTCCCTAATTCTACAACCTCCCATTGTGTTCAAATATCAAACTGCCACAAAGTGGTCAAGAAAATAACTCACCAGGAAGAGACCTTACAGCATAAAGGATACAAGATATTTATTACCATGAAAGCATGAGGATGTATATGAAATTAGTGAAAAAGAAACACAATATTTGATTGAGCTGCCTTATAGAAGTAGGAGCTTAATTGCCTGAGATTATGAGTTCTATATCCTAGTGTATGCAGCCTGAGAATGGTTCTCTGTCTTTGCTTGATTAGTAGATTGAACAATGGATTCAAACTTAATCAATGATTATTAAAATTCGGTTTGCCTGTAATTTCTTGTTAAGCTAAAGTGGAAGGAGCTCAGAAACTTAAGGATATATAAATGTCAGAGGGAAGTCATTATAGTTGACCTATTTTACCATCCTATAATATGATCTGGTGAGTCAAGAAAGTGTATCATTCACAATGACATGAGAAATATATTATATTAATATCCTTGAAAACATTGTGACAGTGATACTCTGCGAGACAAGAATGAAAAAGGGAGATGCTTGAAATGGGTTTATTGATTTGCATAGGGATGATGGAATCCTAGCGTGTGAAAGGCTAAGAAGCAGCTTGTAATACGTATAGGAAAGGTAGACATGCTTACCACAATAGGAAATAGTATTAGAGTAATAATCAAGATGGTTTGACAAAATGGAATATAGGTCTCAGGACAGAGAGATGCTCAGCCATTTAAGATCATGATTTTTTTTTTGTATAATGAAATATAAATTCGGGTCTAATGAGAAACAATACAGATATGAGTCATCTAAATAGAGAGTCATGAATCTTTACCTGATCAGTTCCCAGACTTGATAAAGTTCGGAGGCCCAATGACACCTAAAGTAAGGAAGCAAAGACTGGGACTTAAAAATTAAGGGAAGGCTCTGTGTTAAAACCATAAGTATGTATGTAAACTGTTTGCTTAGCCTTACAACCCAAAGAGACACTTGTCCATGTACCAGGTTAAATATTCATTCAGGGAAGGAAAATTTCTAGATATTTGATTGATTACTAGATATGTTTCTGAGTGGTCTACTTCTAAGTAGTCTACTTCTGAGTGGTCTATGTCCAATTACATTGTGATTCACAAGTAGACCACTGTCAAAATGAATTTTGGAATGATTCCAACTCACCATGCAGTCTCTATATTTATTGACCCAATAAATGAGTACTTTTCCATATTACTCAAATAAACATATTTCTGATCTTAGAAGTGAGCATTATTATGGTAGGATGGGAGAAATTGAACCTCTAGGAACCAAAATTCATTACTAAAATCACAAAATGATAGCAAGGCTACATTCCTGGGTGAATTGCACAAATAAGTGATACAAGTAAACACTTGAAATACATAAATAGTATATCAACATTTAATACACCTGATTGTTCTGTACAAGGAGATAGATGTATATTGAAAAGTGATTGTGGGGAAAATTTCATACTTCCATTGGAATGAAACTATCCATTTGGTAAAGTCTTTCTCTCCTTTTTCCCAGTGGAAAACACCAGATGTATTTTTATTCAATCTATCAGGAAATAGCACTATACCTCATTTTTCAACCTCTGTATTACCTCAAATCTATTGCTAAAAATCCTAATAAATCCTCAGTATCTTTATCATTTCACTACCACCAAAACATAGCGTACTGCTCTACTAATTTATAACATCAAGTGCTGGTAAGAAGAAAGAAGCAAGTGTCCTGCATGCTTTAGGAAGATATAAACATTCTTCATTCTAGTATGTAAGCCTCATGAAAATTCAGGAGGCTGTCTCCTAAGTGAAGTTTATGGAAATAAGGGAGGAGACATCTCAGGATATCCCTTCCAAAGTGAAATATGGATTTCAGCTCCATTCATCCACTACCACAAAAAGAGTTTTGGTAATGAATGGAGGTGATGGTAGCACAATACTGTGAATGCAATTAACTGCACTGAAATATATATGCGTATATTATTTAAAGGGGAAATGTTAGATTGTATATATGGTAACAAAATAAACTTAGAAAAAATACATGGAACTACACTACACAAACATTGAACCCTAAGTTAAACCATGGACTTTAGTTAATAGTACAATCATAAAAATGCATTATCATCAATTGTAACAAATGTTCGACACCAATACAAAGTATTGCTGCTGGAGTGATATATGGGAATACTATATTTTATGCATGATTTTTCTGTAAACCCACAACTTCTGTAATAAAATAAAAAGTGTGGGGCCAGCCGTATAGCCCAGTGGATAGGGCGCCAGTATACCACATGGGAGGCCCTGGGTTCGGTTCCCAGGGACCTCAACTAGCGGGCAGACTACCTTGAGAAGGACAAGCCATAGTGGGTGGGTGGAGCCACCGTGGGCAGGGCAAAAAGCTGCCAGGGACAGGGCAAAGACCGCCACGGGCAGGGCAGGTCGCCCACGAACAGAGCGCAGCCAGCCACCCGCGAACTGAAGCGGAGCTGGCCGTGAATGGAAACAGAAGCCGCCCACAAGCGGGGCAAAGTCGCCTGCGTGGTGACCAGTCTCGGCGTGCCGCCGCAATGAGGGGAGACAAAGTGAACA
>PVKH010026178.1:0-13268 GCA_004027955.1 Chaetophractus vellerosus | reverse complement strand
AAATGCAAGAGATATGGGTATCAAGACTTAACCCCTGCCATCTGTTGGCTACAGAGATTTGGTTGGGCCCAGTGAATCCCATGACACATCTCATGGGTTTTACATACTTAGTAAACAATTCTATCTGTGATACTTCAAACTCTGAGTTGCATGACTGATGAGAACAACTTTTCAATTAGTTCCTTTCACTGATCAGATTTTTAATTTCAGTTGATGGTTAAAGTAAATTAATGAATTATGTGACTGTGTAGCAATGTGAAAGAATACTTTGGGGGTGTTAGTATTTCTGGGCATCACATTTTGAGAATCTCAGGTTCTAAACAAAGAGTGATATTCATGCTTTCCAGGAAACCTTCACTGCCTCCATCTAACCCAACCTTACCTTTCTAGATTGGGTCTTTGCCTCTGTGATCCCATAATGTTCATCTCTATCAAGGCATTTATTGCATTATTATCCTAATCCTAACTTAAAAGTCCAAGAAAGAAAGAGCAGGAATGACTGGATTTAAGTGATATGATATTGTCATAATAACTTGCTATCTCTCCATCTGCTGCTTATAGTTCCTTCCATCTGTCTGATGTTCTAATTATCAGGTTAGCACTCTTTCTAAGTGGGAGGCTTCTGGTTATAAGAAATCTGCAATCCCAAAGGAAGAGGGACCCTGTCTTTCTTGGTATTCATATATCAAATTTTATGACAAGGCCCTGATTGGAATTGCTTGAGTCATCCTCTTATCCTTGGATCAATCTCTGAGTTCTATAACAGCCACATGGAGTAATGGAGAATTTGTTCCCCAAATGTGCTTTTGCAGTGTAGACCAAAGTGTCATTTCAATTTTGTAAATATTTTTTATGTGTCTGTCTCCTCTAATAGACTACAAGCTAGAATGAGAATAACATCCTATTAAACTTTATATTTTTGGCAACTAGTACAGGAACTCACACATAGTAACCACTCGATAAATATTGATTGAATAAATATGATTTAAAATAATGTGAATAATGCCCTAGATAGAGAAGAGAGAAACAATAGACTGTGCTGAAATAAGTCCCGAAACGCATCAACGTGTGTGAATGCAGGTATCGGCAGTGCTGGCCAATGTGTAGAGGATCAGAAGTATTAAGTGTAAGTAGCTCTTAACCTTTAAATCACTTGATAAATGCTTCTAAGAGATACACTGCCCTATTACTCAGCTGACATCAGTCAGAAAGAGGCTTCATTTAAGTATTAGCATCTCTCTTTTTAATAACAGATAAGAACACTCAGGGAATGATTAAAAATGTGTCACATCCCTATGGTTTTGTGCTAACTCTGCCACTGAATCACTCAAAGTTCTAGTCTGCAGTACATTAGGGGCCCGGGGCCCCCAGGGTACCTGCTGTTAAAACTAGAATCCTTGCCAACTGCAACCTAACTCTGGAGAACTCTGATAATGAGTGTTCAAAAGACAGAAAGCCGTGTGCCATTTGTATTATATTCTGATGTTATATGTTTATGTAACTAAACATTTTTTTCCTAAAGGATGAGCTAGGTTCTGAATGAAGATATCATATTAAGGTGGGGACAGTGGTGCTGATTCAAAGTGGTCCAGCGATCATGAATAGGATCATGCCATAGGAGTCAAGAGGGAACAGTTTCAAGAAAAAGAGAGCATGCTTACAACCAAGTTCTCAGGCTGTGTCTGCTGTAATAACGCTTTGGAGATTTGGTGGTTTGTGTCCTTTGAGATCAAAGTAGATTCCCAAAGCAGTTGAGTCCTGAGCAGAAGTCACAAAGTATGAGAGGTTATTGAAGCAAAGTAGGCAAGGGGAACTTTCTCAAGATGTTTGGTAGTTAAAAAATTTTAAAAAAAGAGCAAAGGAAGTCATGGGACTGTGGAAAGAGTGGTGGTGCCTTGCTTATTTGTTAGTTTTTGTTTATTTTTATGAATGAAGACGGTGTTGGTAGTAGAAAGGGATAGAGCCAGTCAAGAGATAGAGAGTTGAATATTTCAGGAAAAGGAGCTATTTCATGGCACAATTTCATGAGAAAAGTGAAAAGAGATGTGTTAAAGAGCATAGCTGAACAGGTTACTTTAGGTATGAAAGAAAAGCCAAACAACTGGGTTATGCATTTCTTTCTAAATCAGATAACCTATTATTTTTAAAAGATGTAATAGTCAGATAATTTCGATATCTAAATATCCCAATCAACCCTAAACACCTATTTTTCACTCTCCTGCTTTTCTTCTTATTTTAAAAAAATCACAGATTACAATGGAAATATCTAATGTTAATGATAGTTCCTTCTCTTTAGGACATCATACACATAAAGTACACAGATAGGGAAAAATTAAACACACCAATACATTAGGAAAATAAAATAAGCAGTTTATTCAAAAATAAGATATTTCAGATTACTCAGAGCCAATGCCCCAAGAACCAGAATTTTAATATAAAATTGAAGCACATTAGCACAATGGGCATTTATAGACACCTATATTTTTTAGTTATTGTAGTGTGGAGAATAAAAATCTCAAAAGAATTTAGTGACTTTCTTTAGCAGAGTGCCCTCCATGCACACATTTTTGTACATTTTTACAAAAATGTAGAAAAGCAGAAAAAGTCATTTGAATTAATATTTTTTAAGGAAACAACCTATACATACCAATAAAAAACTAGGCAAGTAGAGGGAGAGATAAGAGGAATCAATTATTCACCTTGGGAAGGTACATCAGTTCTTTCAGGTCAGTTGATTTTTTTAAATTAAGTTATTCAGGGCACTGATTCAAAACTTCTTTTCAATCCAAAGATTAAATCACCACAAACAAAAATAAGGATGGTAATCTGTCTTTAATCATTATTAGGATGAAACACAAGTAAACTTAAAGCAGTTCTCTGAGAACCAACAAAATATGAAACCATTCCTAGAGCAAATAATGCATAACTACTTATGGCAGTCCTCTCTCCTTACTCCTGTGTTGGGAAAGGCTTTGGTTATATAACATAATAAAAATAAATCAGACAGACATGATCATATTAAAGTGAGATCATGAGATAATCAGTCAAAAATGCACTTTAGTTATTTTCAGACTGGCTCTACACCTGGAAGCAAACTTAGTCATCATCCTCATCTTGTCATCACGATGAGAATTTTTGAGTGACTGCCTAAGACAGGAGCCACAGGATTTCAAAAGACCAAGTCTCAGACTGATAAATTGCTAAATTCTATTTGATGAATGATTCAGCATTACTTAGATACATTTAACTTGGGGAACTTATTAAGGTCATTGAATCTCACCCATTCCAAAATTTTGCTGAAGCCACAAAACAAATAAATTCTTAGAATCAAAATGTGCCATGATTTTCCACATATAATTACGGCCAGAGCCCCTATATGGATTTTAACCAGCCTGGAAGACCTAGTGAGGTCACATAACAAAAATTTCTGTTCTAACAGTGGATTCTTCCCAGTATTTGTGCAATACTCAGGGGGGGGGGGATGGTCCATGTGTTCACAAATAAATCAGCTCATCTTCCACTGTGGCATCTCGGTTATGACTGCTGCCTGTGAAGCCATTTGGGGGATGCTGGTCACCATTGCCCAGGCCCTCTGTGAGATTCAGGGACCACCCTTGCTCCTAAAACCACAAACCAGACAAGAGTGAAGCATCTCTACCTTCCCTCGAGCCCTCCATTTTTCCCCCCACAATGGAGTAAATCTCTCTTCTACCTTACCCCATGTCAAGAGTGAATGTATAATTTGTTTTCCTATCTTGGACACTTTTGAAAATGAAAGGGGGTTCTAATTAATAGCTGTCCCAGGACAGGAGGTAAAAACTAGGACTGTCCCAAGCCAACTGGTCAACATGCATATCATTCCTTTTTACCCCAAGATCTCTGGCAATGGGAGCTGCCTACTGGTTCCTCAACAAGGCTTGGATTAAAACAGCAACTTCAGCTTCTTCCTATAGTTCTTTTTCTTCACAGGCCTCAGACTGAATCCACAGGGCTGGACTGAAGAATGGACACCATATTGTCCTCTCAGTGGTCTACCTGCGTCATCCCACACGTCCACACCACATCACAGGCCCTTTTCTCCCATAAGATACACCCAGGCCAAGATGCTCACTTCACTATAAATAAAAAGATAAGATCCCACAGAGTAGCAAACTCAGTCTCAGTTCAGTAGGCAACACGCCAACCCAATGAAAAAAAAAAGCAGCAAGGATAACCTTTCCTTTGAAAAGGCCACTTAATAACATTGCCTATTATCAATGTGTATAAAGAAATCCCGAATATTGCCTTTCTTTTTGTCATTAAACATTGATAATTGCATCTTCCCTGTGTCTGGAAAAATTTATAACAGAGCAATATTGGAGAAATCATGTCTACAAAGCATTATTGAGCCTAGAGAAAAGGGAATTATATTAATAGTCATAATAATGCTGCCTTCAAAAAGAAAAGTTTAAATAGCTATAGCATGATCCTAGGAGAAAAGTATCCATGAAATTTCTTCAATATTGATTATTTAAAATGAATATGTCCACCACATTCATCAACATGTACTGGCTGCAGAACAAACATAATCTAATAGTTAAGTGTGGACTTTCCATAAGAGACTCCCACATCTTTGAAGAGAGCTTTAATAACAGATTACACAACAATCTTCAGAAGCAGAAAGCATTAGAGACAGATCATGACACAATTATATGTATGACTAAAAAATAAAATCATTTTAATTGAGAACTTAACTTACTTTTCTTCCTATTAGCATTCATAATAAGACTATGATATCTAGTTAAATATTAAATAACCAACTACTGAGTTTAAGTCTCTTCCATTAATCTAGAATATCCCCTGGAACAGAGAAAACTATGTCTTAAAACAAACATAAAGCATAGGATTTTGCACATTTTGGTTGCTCAATAGCTATTTGTTAATTTGATAACCTTAGAGTGTCCCAACCAGATAGGCAGTTTCACATCTCTTAAGATAGGATCCGGACTTTAGGCTGAAAAGTAAGGATATCATTTCTGAGAATGGAGGGGTCTTGCATTTGTCACACTGCTTGTCTAAGCTCAATAAGAAGTTTCACTAGGAAAGGGCTTTACTCTGATGTGGGGAGGAAGGAGCAACACATGACAACATTAAACCTGTGAATAATGTAACAATTCAGTTTGAATCTAAATCAGGGAAGTATACTGCAAAACCCGAGCTATTAATATGAGCTTCCCTGGAAGGGTCAACATTATCAAGCAGGAGACACCAGACTCTGCCAAAATATTCTCTCCCCATTATCATCACTTTCCTGACTTTCTCACTATCTGAAATTCCACCGTTACAGGTTCATTGTTTTAGATCATGAAATCTTTTTGGTCTCCCAGAATTTCTTATCAAATGAAAATCATCCATGGGAAGGTTAGATATTTAATCCAGCATTTCCAAAAATATATATTTCTAGTCACTTAAGATGTTTTAATGAAAAAAAGAAAAAAGCTTTGTCGTCAAAAAAGTTTGGTAAATGTGGCAGATTTTAGTAACTCTTTAAGATTCACAGTGCCAAAGTGCACATCAAATCAAGGCTCAGAAATATATTGCAGGAAAAAAAATTTTTGACATTGTTTAATACAGTATTTTCAAAATTATTTTAACTGCAAAATAATTTGGAATGCATTTTAGTATCCTCCATACTCTAATGCCACAGAATATTTGACGAGCAGCTGGGGAGCCAGGGACAGCTACTGGGTGACTAGACCCATTGTCAATGCAGGTATGCATTCGATGAATATTTATTGAATAATATCAAGAATGTCAGAGTCCTTCTAATTTTTTTTAGCCCCATAGGATAGTACATATCATGGCCTATATATTTAAGAATTTATCATGTAGTTGTAGAAATAAGATAAGCTCTAAATGAAAAGTTAATGAATAAAGAAATATTTGGTTGGATTATGAATAAGTTATACAGACAATGTGTTTTTGAATTCTGGGAAGGAAGTGGTCAGTAGAATTGACCTGAGCTTTGAAGTTGGGGCAGTGTTTGAATGAGCAGAGAAGGAAGGAATGTCCTTGGCAGGGAAAGGCATGGGCAAAGGAAAGGTGGTAGTTTCAGGAACAGCTACCTGCACAGCACAAACCACTTCTGCAGCTGGAGAAACACCTGGAAACACTGTAGTCAGAGACTGGCTTTATTAGGCATTCTGTGGTCCAGGTTGGAGCTCACCAAGGACCTGACTCCACAATGAGTCCTTCTCGGCGGAGAAGGCTCTGACAAGAGCTGCTACCAAGAAGTACTGCTGGGAACCACTGACAGAAACCAGGAGCTACCAGGCAGGCCAATCTAGAAAATACCTCTGACAGGCCATTCCCAAAGGCAGCCATCATTGCAAGACCAGTAAATGAATCAAGATAGAGCTGCCTTATTATGCAAGATTTCTAGCTCTCTTATGATCTTCTGGAACACCCAAAAATTGTCATTTTCAATAGAGTGGTGGCTATGAAAACAAGCTGCCGAGATCTTGTGCTGCTAGGAGCTCAGCTGATTGATGGTCCATGTGCTGACCCTTGGATCCACCTCCACATCTGTGCTGCAGCCATGCTTGCCGTGAGTGTTCCTTGCCAGCGACTGAGCATGGTAAGGGTACCCATGTTCCTGGGACATGGGACTCCTCTGATGGGAGGCTTTGGCCCAATGATATCCCATCAGCTTGCACAAATCTTTGTGGGAACAGTACCCAAGTTTAAGACTCTTCCTTCCACCCTTCCTTTCTAGCCTCTCCCCTTAGCAAGTGCTGAATTGGCATTGTGGTCTAAAGGCTCTCCTTGCCTTCTCCAGCTCCCTCCCTCTCAGGCACACTTTCGTCCCCCCTAGATTTTTTGCAGATCTAATCCTATCTTGAAGCCTACTTCTCAGAGGACTCCAATTAATGCAAATACTCAACTATGACACAATCCATTCTAAGGTTCCATTCTGTTGAGTTTTGGAGTAAAGTGTATCTCTCTCACAAGCTCTCAGTCATCACACAAAGTGGGAAATATTGCCTATATCCCATTGCCACCGTTTGTTTCATATTGAACCCCAGATCTAAATATGCTCTGCCTCCTGAATGAGGTTGGATATGGAAAGAATTTGGTCATAGTTACTGGGTGACTGAGCCCATTGTCATTATAGGTATTCATTTGACTAATATTTATTGAATAATATGAACAGTGTCAGTGTCTTTCTAATTGTTTTAGCTGCATTTAAAAGTACATATTATGGCCCACACATTTAAGAATTTATAATGAATTGGAAAAATAACATATGCTCCACCTAAATGAAAGGAAAGGGAATATACATGCAGAACAGAAGGGTGTCTACAATTATCTTTCAAAGAGCCTAATGGAGTGTACTACTGAATTTTCAATCAGAAAATCATTGTTTTTTCCATACATGGCTAGAAGCAGGTTCCTTTGAATAGAAAATGGAAAATTTCATAATTAGACAATATTTCTCAGTGACTTGGTAGATAAGGAAACAAACAGTTTTACTTTTAGACAGTGAATTGTGCTGCTGCTTGTATAGCATCCTCGTATGTCTGACATATCCATGTCATTTACATCTTCAGATACAGTCAGCATTTAGCACTTTGGGTCACTACTGAATATTGTTGGAAGGGAAAAGACATGAAACCAATTTGAGTCTTCTAAACGTTGGCCTGTGGATGATATGAATTGATAGACATATTTATTACAGCTGGTAAAAGCACTGCTGGCTTGAAGTAGTGACCTTTTTAGCTGAAATTAATTAGGTCTCTTCAAAGACACTACTTGTAGATGAATACATACTTAACTTATTCTGTGGAAACAGAATAAAGAAACCACCAATCAATCAGCTAGAAAGGATTTTATGATATTTCCACATAATAAATCACAACGCATTAGACTTGACATATATATAACCAAACAATTTTAGAAACTTCCAAATTACTGTCGCTCTCATCTGCCACATAACCTAAGCTCGTAAATGTAGCGAATATTCTGAATGGGCTATTTAAAATTCATTCTTAGCCCTACTTCTCCCTTGCCTGACTATATGATAGAGGCTGTAAAAGTTAAAGCTTTGGGGAACAGATGTAGCTCAGTGGTTGAGCACCTGGTTCCCATGTATGAAGTGCTGGGTTCAATATCCAGAACCTACTGAAAAAAAAGAAAAAAAAAAAAAGATTTGCTTGATTTGCTCTCCTAGCCCTTTTGTAGCTAGGGAAAGCTGTGTAACACAATTCTGACCAATAATACATAGGCAGAAGTTACTAGAGAGGATATACCTGCTCAATAAAAAGACTGCCTATTTGAGAAGCGTGTTCTTGCCCCTCACTCTTTGCTAATCTCCTACATTCCTGCAGAAATGTTTATGTGATGCTTGGAGGTATAGTGGCCATCTTATCACCATGTTTCTCTGAGAATGGTCGAGCAAGACCATTGAAGGTGGAATAAAAAGAGCTCTGGACTTAGATTCAGGAAACTAAGTTTTAATATTGAATCTGCCATTAATTGACCTTGAACTTAGCTTTTATGGGAGTGGTTCTCAACAAAGTTCTATTTGGACCCCCAGGTCACATTTGGCAAAGTCTGAAGATATTTTTGCTTATCACAACTGGGTAGAAGGGGAGTTACCGGCATCTGGAGGGCAAGAATGCTTCTAAATAAACTAAAATTTATAAGATGCCCATCCCTATCCTCCACAACATGGAATTGCCCAACCCAAAATATCACTAGTCATAAGAATGAAAAACTCTAGTCTCTTGCTCTCAATTTCTTTCATGTTAAATAAAGGAGTTTTTAAGAGATAATATCCACGATTCCTCTCCAAAATAGGAGGTAATCTAAATATTCCCAATAAGAGAATAATTTGGTTATAGTCTATCCACTCAGTAGCAATTTAAGCAGTTTTTAAAATTATAGTCATGAAGACTAAGTAATAGTAGCAAAAGTTGCATATTTGTTAAGTGGGAAAAATCATATACAAAAGTGTCAATGTTTATAAAAGGAAAATAAATGTGATTATATAAAAGGGATGATAATAGTTGTATTGATGTTTTCATATGAATTTTTCCTCTCTAATTTGAAAAAATAATTTTTAAATTAATGACTTGGAAGAAAGATATTAAAGTACTCAACGTTTATTTTTCTGACAATTATGAAATTTCTTCTTAGCCTCATAAAAGCATTATACAAGCTATTTTGGTTTGCCAAAGGGGAGCTGATACAAAGTACTAGAAATGTGTTGGCTTTCATAATGGCTATTTATTTAGGGTAAAGCCTACTGTTCCAAGGCCATGAAAAGTCCAAACTAAGGCACCATCAGAGATGCTTTCTCACCAGTCAGCTACTATTGATACCAGCATGTTGTCACGTGGTAAAGCAAGATGCCCAATGATTTCTTCCAAGGTTTCTGCCTTCCCCTACAGGTTCACCATCTCTTCCTGAGCTTCAGTCTCTTGGGGCTTCATGCTTAAGTGATCCTCTCTCTTATAAGGCAAGATCAAATATGGTGGTTTCCTTTTTTCTGTGTCTGTCTGAGTCTGTGTTTCCATTTATATCAGACCCAGCCAGGGGGCATAGACACAGCCTGAGTCACACCTCACTGATATAGTCCAATCAAAAGTCCTAAAGAGATCTTATCAAGTAATCCAATCAAAGGCCCCTCAACTGAATTTAGTGAAATCAAAGGGTATCACAGTCAGAGGAATAGTTTACAAATATAATATTTCTCCTTTTGGGATTCATAAATTAAGTTCAAACTGCCACACAAGCGAATGAAATGTTTTATGCAATTGAATACAATTTACATTGATTCATCATGTCAGTAAAATTATTTTCTACTCTTTGTATCTCCCTAAATGCACAATTCTTGGATTTCATAGGACTATATCTCTCCAGGTGTTTTATAAAACCATCAGAATTATCTGCAACATCAATGTGGTTGTATGAAAAATTGTTGCTGAAAAGATTATATTTGTATTAGATTCTATGGCTGCTGTAACAAATTACTGAAAAAACTCTTGGCTTAAATCAATGGAAATTTATTCTCTCACAGTTCTGTTGGTCAATACTCTGAAATCAGCATTACTAAGTTAAAATCAAGGTGTCAATAGGGTCATACACCCTCCAAAGACTCTAGGGGAGAATCTGTTTGTAGCAGTTTGGTAGGAATATGGATGCTAAAGAGACTTTGATGAGGCCTTAGAAGTAAATGATGAAATTATTATTAGAAAGTGGAGAAAAGGCAATCCATGTTTTACAGTTGCAGAGAATTTAGTAAGATTGACACCTGATCTGATACAGAAGGCAGAATTTGAAAATTACAAATTTGGGCATTTAGCCAAGGAGATTTCCAAACTAAAAGAAGACAATGCAGCCCAGCTTCTCCTTGCAGCTTGTAGCAAAATGTTACAGGAAAGAGATAAGCTGATAACTGAATTATTGAGCACAAAGAAACCAGAAACCAATTCTGGAAATTCCAAGCCTCTGGAAATCAAGCTCCCAGACAATAGTGCCCCATTTGAGGAAGTAACTGAACTTGGAACTTGTAAATCAGGATTGGAAATGCAGTTATCCAGGAAAGACTTGGGGAAATTATTACTGTCTGATGGCTTGGACCCTGCTTCCTGCATGCCGAACCAATAAGCTTTTTGTAAGCTCTGTATGAACAAAACCACTGTCAGCCTGGACTAAAAGAGACATGGAAGGGAAAATGGCTTTAGGAGGAAAATCATGGAAGCTGAGGTCTGGAATTAAGACAGCTCTTTGGACCAAGAGAGGAACCCCACCCATGCGTATGGAGAGGGTGAGTTTGCCCCAGCATTTAAAGAGGGTGGATGTTCCAGCCCACTGTTCAGGGAGAGTTTGGCTGCCCCAGGCTACAGAGAGGGTGGAGAATTCCCCAAGGGTTGGGGAGAGTGAGGCCATCACCTTGGTACTCTGAAAGAGGTGTTCCCCATAGATTAGGAAAGGCCGGGTCACCAACTCACTGTTCTGAGAGGGTTGGGCCAGAGATTAGGGAGAATGTTGCCACCACCCCACTGTACTAAGGGGATTGAGATTGTACCCCAGAGATTGGGGAAAGTTTGGCCATAACCTCAATGTTCTTGGAAGGTGAGGTCTGAAGCTCCATCGCCACCCAGATGCTTGATGAGGGTAGAACCAAGGAAAGAGCCATTGGGCAAGCCTGTGGAAAAGGTGGGCCCCCATGAGGGCCCAAGGAGAAGAAATCATCATCTTAAGAATTACTCTCAAACTTTGAAATCTAATGGACTATGCCCTGTAGGTTTTCCAAACTGTTAGGGACCTATGACTCATATTTCCATGCCAAATTCTCCTTTATGGTAATGCAAATGATTATCCTGTGTCTGTCCCTGTGTATATCGGAAGCAGATAAATTGTTTTGTAAGAGTCACAGGTCTGCAGCCAGACAGGACTTTGCCACAAGACAAACTGTATTTCTCTAACTGATTCATTGTGACGTGATTTTGTACTTAGCATTGCTACACAAATGATTCTGGTGTTTGTTTCTTTTTAATATTGTAATTCTTTTTGGAATTTAGAGGGTGGAGTGTAGCAGGTTGATATAATTTATGAATTCTAAAAAATTCATAAACTGGACTGTTCCTCTGGGTGTTATTCCCTTTGATTGTATTAGATTCAGCTGAGATGACTTTGATTAAATTATGTTAAGCTTGGGGCTTTGATTCAACCACACCAGTAAGGTGTAACTCAGGGTTGATACCCGCCTCCTTGGAGGGTTATATAAACAGACACTCATAGAAGAAGACACAGGAAGAGAGAGAGAGCATCATAGACACAGCAGAGGAGAGAACTTTGATCCTGTGAAAGAGAAGACACAGGAAGAGAGAGAGAGCTCCATAGACACAACAGAGGAGAGGACCTTGAACCTGTGGCCCTGGGAAGAAAGATGAGTCACTTGCCTGATAGTTTTCAGCTAAGCCCAGAAAGAAACAAGCCCTATGCCGTCCTGTAGCTGAGAGAAAGGAAGGCTGATCCCTTGCAGAGAATGCCCACCATTTAGCTTCAACACGTGGCAACTGACTTGAGTAAGAAAATACCTCTTATGGTACCTGGAGTTGGACTCTTTAGGTCCTTGTAACTGTAAACTTTTACCCCAAATAAATATGCTTTATGAAAGCCAACAAATTTCTGGTTCTTTGCATCAGCACCCCTTTGGCTGGTTAGTCCACTGTCTGTGACTGTTTGAATTTGGTGAATTTCCAAAACAGAAAGATTATGTTTTTGAACTAATCCATTCCTTTGGGTATGAGACCCTTGTGACTGGGCTATGTCAGTGAGGCATGACTCAGGCTGAATCTCTGCCTTCTTACTGGGCCTCACATGAATGGAGACACAGAGAAAGACACACACAGAGAAAGGAAACTGCCATTTTTCACACTGCAATGTGAGAGAGGACACAAGGATCACCAGCAGGCAAAGGTTAAGCACAAAGTCCCCAAGAGGCGGCAATTAGCTCAAGGTTGAGGAGAAGAGTCTTGCCATATGCTTGACATGGTAGGAGACCAGGCTCAACAGTAGCTGACTTTTTTGAGAAAGACTCTCTGATGGTGCTTTGATTTGGACATTTCACGACCTTGGAACTGTAAGCTTTTACCCCAAATAAAATTCCCATTATAAAAGCCAACCTACTTCTGGTACTTTGCATTGCCAGCCCTTTGTAAAACCAAGATGCTGTTCCTTGCCTCTCCCAGCTTCTGGTGGATGCTGACATCCCTTGGCTTGCAGCCGCATCACTTCTACCTCCGCCTGTGTTTTCACACTACCTTCTCTTCTGTATTTTAAGTCTCCCTCTTATTAGGATATATGCGATGACATTTAAGACACACCCACATAATGCAGGATGATCTCCCCATCTCCAGATTCTTAATTTAATCACATGTGCAAAGCCCTTTTTTCCAGTAAAGATAACATTTACAGGTTCCAGGGATTAGGATCTGATATCTTTGGGGATCGTATTAGTCAGCCAAAAGAGGTGCTTTTGTAATCTACCAATAATTGGTTGGTTTTTATAAAGGGTATTTATTTGGGGTAGAAGCTTACAATTACCAGGCCACAAAGCATACATTTCTTCCCTCACCAAAGTCCACTGTCACGTGTTGGAGCAAGATAGCTGCTGACATTTGCCAGGGTTTAGGCTTCGTGGGTTCCTCTCTTCTCGGGGCTGTTTTTTTCTGTGCTTAGCTCCTCTGCTTGCTCCACAAGGTCAGCTGTAGACTATC
>PVKH010026177.1:0-13269 GCA_004027955.1 Chaetophractus vellerosus | reverse complement strand
TTTAGTTTTTCCTGGTGCAGAGCTTTACAAAAGTGAAGTTACATAGTATGAAACCTTCTGCAGCATTGTTTTATACTGAAGAACATGTTTCTTAGGTTCGTGTAAATGTATATAGTGGTAATGTATTCACTTTCGTTATATAATTTATTTCTAAACGTGATATTTTCTGTGTTTGAATCAATAATCTCTATGGAATTGATTTTTATGTGTGTTGCATGGTAGCATCCAATTCTTTTTGTTTGTTGCATGTGGATATTCAATTGTTATATAATCATTTATTGCATAATTTCTTCTTTTCCTAGTTATTTATAATGCTGTTCCACCATATTTGCAGTTTCCTTTGCTCTTTTGCTCGAATTTATACATGTCTGTTTGTATTCTCCATATTCTATTACATTGATCAATTTGCCAATTTCTGTGCCAATTCATTACTGTTTTAATGATGATAAGGTTTGATGCATGACTGACTATCCTGAGACTTTGATCTATCATATAAATTTTAGAATCATTTGTAAAATTCCTTGAAAAACCCTAAGAGTTGGAGATATGTAATGATGATTCACTTGGAGATAGATGGAACTGGGTGAGAATGTCCTAGAGGAGAATGAAGACAGGGAAGACAAGAGAGCTATACAAAGAATCCATGGATCTTTTTAAAATGTTTTTAAAAAGTTACTTAGATTACATAAATGTTACATAAAAAATAAAGAGGATTCCCATATGCCCTGCTCCCTACACCCCCCACATTTTCCCACATTAACAACATCTTTCATCAGTGTGGTACATTCATTAAAATTGACGAACATATAATGAAGGTGAGGCCAGGAAAGGAGAATGAATGGAAATGACTAGTGAATTAAAAATAAAATTCACATTAGTGTGGTGTTACAAAAGCCTAGATAATGGAAAGTAGAAGGTTTCACAGATACTAGAATCATCAACCTAAGCAAATTGTTCTGTGAGTGATCAAATAAATTGACATCAGAGAATTGATCTTTGGATTTGGCCATTACTTTTTACAGTGTGGGGTATTTCAGATTTTGATAGGGGCAGATTAAATGGCATAAAAGTGAAAAAAATTATATCTGTTTAGGTTGATGACTAGCTTAGATAAACTCATTTCAAAAGGAAGTTTGCTCTGAAGGATAGCAGAGGAATGGGATAGTATGTGGAACATGACATAGCTATCAAGAAATAATAAAACTTGTTATATAAAGATAAGATCAATTTAGGAGTGTGGGAAAGATTGTTGTTGCAGGAGAAAAATAGTAACATTATTTTATCAAACCTTGCAATCTTGGAGGGGACCACTCAGTTTTGCTTTTTACTCTGAGAAAAGGTAGAAGATGTAGGTTCTCAGATGACAGATAGCCTGACAGATATTGCAGTGACAAGATGTGGGACTTCGTTTTTTATTGCCTATATTTTCTTTGTAAGTATGAATTGAGTTTGTCAGCTGAAAGTTGGAGAGGGAAAGAAAAGGGTGTTGGAGATGTGAGAAGATACTCTGAGTGAAATATCTATCTTAAAGATTAGGAAAGTAAAAATAATAGGAAAGGATACTAAGGTTGTCTAGCAATGATAAGGGCAAATTGATAAAAACTTAAAGCATCCTAAATCAGCATAATTTTGTAATTTCTTTCAGCAATAATCTGATGTCCAGGACCAGATAATAGTGGATAATATTTCTGAGGACTTTCAGGTTCAAAAGACTCTTATACATGCTTTACATGAATCAATTGACTGAGTTCTCAAAGTAATCTTTTAAAGCTCATACTCTTTTTTCCAACCTCAGAAGAACAGCTGTCATATACTTTGACAAAGTCACATAGGTAGAATTGATTTGAACCCTGGTAGTATAAACCTGAACATGCAAGCTTGATTAGTATGCTAGACTGTGGTCAGTTGAGTTGGTGTTTTCCCAGGAGAGTACTTGAGAGAAAGAGATTGATGGAGGGAGGTAATATTTTTTTTATAAAGTAGAAATTATTTTTACCAACCATGAAATCTAAGAGAGGCAAGGAAGTAAGTGAGGCACAAAGGATTTATTGTCTATTGCAGTATTGGCAAGATCAATAGAGGTGTCATTAGTATTGATGGATAGTGTTATGAAGCAAAAATAAATAAAAGTAGGTAAAAATATAAATAGTATATTTTATGTTTCTTAATTCTTAATTAGTAATAAAATTGCTTATAAATATATAGGAACATCTAAATCCAGTTTTGCCTAATAGTAATTTTAACTTCTGGAGCACCTGTGGGGCTGTTGCAATTGCCTGATTAGTCTCTTGACTATAAGTTACATTTTCCTGTTTCTTCATGTAACTCAATTTGTTATTGAATGCTGGATATTGTGTCTAAAAGAATAATGGAAGTTTAACAACCTAATGAAAGGTGGCAGGGTGGGGGAGGAATGACCTTTCCTTTGAAGAAGCAAGTATGAGGGATGACCAGGAATTCAGATGCTTTGAGGTAAGATTATAGTTAATCTTCCAAGTAGGGTCTTGCATTTCAAGTAGGCTAAGAAGATCTTTCTTTTCATTTCAGCTAAGCCCAAACTTTCTACACAGTCAAGTTGTGGGTATCTTTGATTTTATCAAGAGTTCAATTGAGTTGGAATTTGATTTCACTTCTGGTTTAAACGTATTGAATGTGATTTAGCCCTCTTTCTCTGGTAAGACCTGGGTCCAAACAGCAAAATTGCTAATCCTTGAGTCTATGACACCTTGAAACTTCAAAATCTGACAGCAGAGCTTTTGGGACTCTGAGGCTTTGAGTCTGTGAGACTACAAGATTGTGGAACTGTGAGACTTAAATTTTGATACTTTAAAGAAGACTGTGAGATTGCAAAAGAGGTTGTCTCCTTTCGGCCTTGTCTCAGTCCTGTCTTAATTACTCTATGAAAAGATTTATCTTTTCATTTGAAATTCCTCTTGCTTGACAGTTTGTCTAAAAATTTATCAGAAGTTTGATTTCCTCTCATGGGGCAAGACAAAACTTCTCTGGCCATCCAACTTGTGCACCATCTTTACCCAAGCATTAGCAACCTGCCACAGACATAAAAGTGTCATCTGTCCCACACTCATCTAAGAACTGATCACCACTCTGAAGTTTAATCCTTGATATTTCTTTGTGTCTATAAATTTTTGATGATTTTAAAAAAAGGATTTTTTGTTTATCAGGTTATTTCTTATTATTTTGATGAAGCTTATATATATTTAATTATTTCAATTTTATCTGGAAACAACTCTCCATAAAATCGTTTGATTTTTTTAGATATATTAATTTGGCCAATTGAAATTTCTGATTCTAAGACTCCATTGAAGTTTTCATGGCAGCCTTGCACATATAACTTACCACTGAAATTGTTTTTTAATGTATACAATGTTATTACCATATTTATTTTTAAGATGTATATAATGTTTGTGGAACATAATATTAAATGTTTAAATCAATGTGCTTAAATAAAATATGTTTTGAAATTATTTGTGTCTTTTAACTAATTTTTATACTGGATTTGTAATAGACTCATAGTGGTGTATCAAACCCTGCCCATGATTCATTGTTTTGTCCAAATATATTTGCATTGCAAACTTTTATTTTTCTCTTAAGTGAGGGGATATTGAAACAGAAATCCAAATTTTTATTACATATTATATTTTAATGGAATTTATGCAAAATATTTAGATATATTTTTTCCTGAAGTTTAATTTGCTAATAGTAATACATCTATAGAGGCCTCTCTCTTTCTCTCTTTTTGGTTTACTTTTGATGTGGACTGTAGCCTTTTCTTTTTGTTTTCTTTTTCTTTGTCAGTTTGTTATATACATCTTATGTTACTGTAGCAGTTTGATATTGTTTATGAATTCCAAAAATAGATATTGAATCATAATTGAGAAATGGTCTGTTCCTCTGGGCATATTAGATTGGACTGGATTCAGAGGTTTCCCTTTTACTTGATTAAATAATGATTAAGACTTTGATTGAGCCACATAAGTAGGACATTGAGTCCCTTCCCCCTTGGTGGGCAGGGATTCAGAGAGAAAATGACATGGCAGAAGAGAAAGTTAGTGTTTAATGCTGGAGTCCCAGGAAGCAAATACACAGAGGAGCAGATATGTGAGGAAAGAGAGAAGGCTCCATTAGACATGGCAGAGGCCTTGGGAAGAGAGACTATTTGCCTGATAATTTATAGCTGGACTTGTGGAGAGAGCAGAGCAGCTGAGGCCAGAGAGAAATGAGCCCTTGGTGAAAGACCAGACTTATCCCAGCCTACAAGTGATATTGGAAGAAGCTGAGACCACAGAGCCTTAAGAGGAAGAGGAATCCTGAACCCTTGCAGACATCACCAGCCATTTTGCTCCAACACATAGCAACAGACTTTGGTGAGGGAAGTAGCTTATGCTTTATGGCCTGGTAACAAACTTCTACCCCAAATAAATACCCTTTATAAAGCCAACAGATATCTGGTATTTTCCATTAGCAACCCTTTGTCTGACTAATACAAAATTTGGTGCAGAGGAGTGGGGAAGTGCTTTTGCAATTACCAAAATGCTGGAACTGCTTTTTATAAATGGGTAAGGGGTATTTTTAGGAGAAATTGTGAGATATTTGATAGAAAAGGCCTAGAGTGCATTGAAAAGACTTTTTATGATGCCTTAGAATTAAATGATGAAATCATTATTGGAAACTGGAGGAAAGGCGATCCATGTTTTAAAGCTGCAGAGAACTTAATGAGATTGACTCCTGATGTTTTATGGAAGACAGAATTTGAAAACGGTGAGTCTGGGCATTTAGCTGAAGAACTTATCATAGTAAACTCAGAGAATGCAGCTTGGCTTCTCCTTGCAGCTTTTAGTAAAAGGCTAGACGAGAGAGATAAGTTGAAGACTGAAATGTTGGGCACAAAGAAACCAGAAACTTAACTCTGGAAATTCCAAGCCTCTGGAAATCAAGCCCTGACATGATAGTGTCCCATTTGAGGACTTACCTAAACTTGGAACTTGTAAATCAGGATTGAAGGTGCAGTTATCTAGGAAAGGTTATGGAAAGTCTTACTGTCTGATGGCTTGGACCCTTGCATGCTAAACCAACAAACTTTTTGAGAGCTGCATGAACAAAATCTCTGTCAGCATGGAATAAAATGGACATGGAAGGGAAAGATTAAAGGGAAACAACATTAAGAGGAAAACCATGGAAGCTGAAATCTGGAATTAAGACATCTCCTTGGGCCAAGAGAGGAACTGCACCCATGTGTACAAAGAGGGTGAGTTTGTCCTGGAAGTTGAAGAGGGTGGATATTCTTGCCCAAAGATCAGGGAGAGATTTGCCACCCCCAGGTTTGGTGAGGGTGGAGCACATTCCCCAAACATTAGGGAGGTAGACGTCAATGCCCCATAGTTCTGAGAGGGATCTGTCCCCTATGGATTAGGGAAGGCAAGGTTGCCAACTCATTGCTCTGAGAGGGTTGGGTCTGTATGCCAGTGTTTAGGAAATATGTTGCCTTCACTTCACTGTACTAGGGGGTTTAAGACTCTAACCGAAAGATTGGATAAAGTGTGCCAATTACGCTAATGCTCTTGGAGGGTGAGTTCTGAAGTTTGGTTGACACTCAGATGTTTGATGAGGGTGGAACCAAGAAAACTGCCTTTGGGCAAGCCTTTGGAAAGGGTGAGTCTTCATGTGGCTGCAGGGAAAAGAAACCATGATCTTAAGAATGACTCAGACTTTGAAATCCAATGAAGTATGCCCTGCAGGTTTAGTGAACTGTAGAGAATCCATGACTCATGCTTCCCTCCCAATTTCTCCTCATGACAATGAAAATGTTTATCCATTGCCTGTCTCTTTGTATATTGGAAGCAGATAAGTGATTTTGTAAGTTTCAGAGGTCTACAACCAGACTGGACTTTGCCCCAAGACAAACTGTATTTCTTTAAACTGATTGTGATATGATTCTACATTAACATTGTACTGATTTAAGGTTTTTTTGAATATTGTAACCTCTTTTTGGAATTTAGAGGGTCAAGTGTAGCAGTTCAGCATTGTTTATGAATTCCAAAAATAGATATTGGATTATGTTTTGAACTGGTCTATTCCTCTGGGCATAATATATTGGATTGGATTCAGAGGTTTCACTTTTACTTGATTTAATAGTGATTAAGGCTTTGATTATGCCACATCAGTAGGACATTGGGTCCCTGCCTCCTTGATGGGTAGGGAGTCACTGAGAAAATGACCGGGCAGAGGAGAAAGTTAGAGTTTAATGCTGGAGTCCCGGGAAGTAAATACACAGACAAGCAGACATGTGAAGAAAGAGAGAAGGCTCCATTAGACATGGCAGAGGCCCTGGGAAGAGAGACTATCTATTTGCCTGATAGTTTATAGCTGGCCTTGTGGAGAGAGCAGAGCAGCTGAGCCTGGTGAGAAATGAGCCCTGGGAGAGAGACCAGACTTATCCCAGACTACAACTGATATTGGAAGAAGCTGAGACCACAGAGCCTTAGGAAGAAGAGGAATCCTGACCCCTTGCAGATGTTGGCAGCCATCTTGCTCCAACACATAGCAACAGACTCTGGTGAGGGAAGTAACTTATGCTTTATGGCCTGGTAACTGTAAGCTCCTACTGCAAATAAATACTCTTAATAAAAATCAATAGATTTCTGGAATTTTGCATCCCCACCCCTTTGGCTGACTAAAACAGTTACCAAAATATGTTTGGAATGTTTTTTATACTTAAAGGCAAAATTTCCTTTAAATAAGGCTATTTCTAAAGTATCAGTGCATATTTTTTCATTAATATTATATTTGATATGTATAGTCTATGCTACTTTTATTCCTGTTTGGATTATTTTACAGTTCTTTAGAATATATTTACTTGAGTCATTTATAATTTATTTTATTTGGATTAAAAATAGGCCATTTTTACTTGAAAACATAATTGAATATTAGGAAATTTTATTTTATTTTAATTTTAATTATACCTTTTGATTCAGGATTTAAATGTTATCTTGCATCTATTTTATTATATTATAGGGTATTGATATAGCTTCTTGCCTTGGCTTCTGTTGCTAACTTCAAAATATTGCTTTTTTATCACACATTCAATTTTCTTCAGTGCTCATTCTGTTCTTTATTTCTTCTGCCTCAATGTTATCAACAAGAGGGGAAATTTCTCCCTAGGGACATTTGGTAGTGTCTGGAGACATTTTTGTTTATCACAAACGAGGGAGTGCTACTGGCATCTAGTGAGTAGAAGCCATGTTTACTGCAGTACATCCTACAAATGTACAGGATAGTCTGCACAAAAAATTATCAGGTCCAAACTATTAACATTGCTGAGATTAGGGACCCCTGATCTTACTGGATGTGGTGTTTATTGAAGTATATGCTCACTTTAGCTATTTTTCTTTTATTATTATTTTTCATCTCAGCATATTTTTTTATTTAGAGAAAGTGTGTTTTTCATCCTATTGAAATTGCAAAGTAGACATTTCCTAAAAGTTTACTCTACCAGTATAAATAAAATCAATTCCTTTAAATAAACTTTATAGAACCCTTGCCAATTTAATTATATTTACTCATCATTGAATGAAGAAATACTGTGCAAAAATCCAAAAATGAAAGTTAAAAAAGCAAATAAAAGCATTCGATTTCTAAGAAAATGTTTAAACAAAGAATAAGGAATTGCACAGAAATAAAGACCTAAATAAATGGAAAGTTGTTCCATGTGATGGATTGGAAGACTAAATATTGTTAAGATGTCAATACTTTTCAAAGTGATTTAAAGGTTCAACTCAATCCCAATCAAAATTCCATCAGCCTTCTTCATATAATTGGAAAAGTCAGTCACCAAATTTATATGGAAGGGCAAATGGCCCCAAATAGCCAAAATCATCTTTAAAAAGAACAGATTTGGAAGCCACACACTTCTTGACTTCAAAACTTGTTGCAAAGCTACAGTATGCAAAACAGTGTGGTCCTGGTACAATGACAGATATATAGACCAATGGAATATAACTGGGAATTCAGAAATAAACCCTTACATCTATGATCAATTGATTTTGATAAGGGTGCCAAGTTCACTCAGTGAGGGAAGGACAGTCTCTTCAACAAAGAATGTTAGGAAAACTGGATATCCAAAGGCAAAAGAATGAAAGTAGACTCCTACCTTACACCTTAAACAAATATTAACTCAAAATGGCTCAAAGACGTAAAAATAAGAACTAAGGCTATAAAACTTTTAGAAGAAATTATAGGGAAGTATCTTTAGGACCTTTTAATAACCAATGGAGTCTTAGACTTTACAACAAAAGCACAAGCAACAAATGAAAAAAATTGATAAACTGGACTTCATCAAATAAAAACTTATGGTCATCTAAGAACATTATCAAGAAAATGTAAAGATAATCTATAGAATTGGATAAAATATTTGGAATCATATAGCTGATAACATTTTAATATTCAGAATATATAAAGAAATCCTGCAACTCAACAAAGACCAATAACACAATTACAAAATGGTCCAAGACATGAATAGATATTTCTCTAAAGAAGATATACAAATGACCAATAAGAACAAGAAAAGGTGCTCACCATCATTGGACATCAGTGAAGTGCTAATCAAAACTACAATGAAAGATCACTTCAAACCCAATAGAATATCTATTCTATTGGTGAGGATATGGAGAAATAGGATGGTACAGTCACTATGGAAACTGTTTAGCAGTTCCTTAGAAAGTTAATACAAAGTTACCATATGACCTAGCAACCCCACTTCAAAGTATATAACCCCCAAAATGGTTGCAGGGACTTGGACAGATATTTGTGCATCAATGTTCATACCAACTTAATCCAAAACAGCTAAAAGATGGAAGCATCTAGGTGTTCATCATTGGATTAATGGGTAAACAGAGGAATATTATTCAGCCATTGAAATGGATGACTATTTAGAATACACAATCCTAAAATTCAACAACAAAAAGACAAGTGACTCAAATAAAAAATGGTTCAAGTCCCAAAATGATCCATTCATCCTGTTTCAGTTTGCCAAAACCTGCCAAGGCACTATATCAGAAATGTGTTGGCTTTTAAAATGGGGATTTATTAGTTTAAAAGCTTACAGTTTTGAAGCCTAGAAAAATGTCCAAATCGGAGCCTCATCAGAAAATGCTTTCTCCCTGAACTTCAGCTTTTGGCAGTCAGGCCCATGACAGGGCACAAAGGCAGCGTCTGCTGATCTCTGCCTTCTCCTCCAGGCTCCATGCTTTCAGCTTCTGCCTTCCAGGACTACTTCTCCTAGCTTCCAAGAGTTTTTCTCTGTGTCTGTATCTACCTGTCTTGCAAATCCCAGTAGATGAAGGGCTCCAGTAAAACGATTAAGACCCACCACGGATTATACCATACTGGAGTAATCTAATCATATGGCCCTGAACTGAATCTAATTTAATCAAAGGTTCATAATAGGGCCACACTCACTGGAATGGGCCAATTTACGGACATAATTTTCTGGAGCCCACAAAAGACTCAAACTACCAAACATTCATTCATGGATGAACTTTGAAGACATCATTTGAGTGATGTAAACACAGCACAAAGGAACAAATAGTGCATGATCTCCTTTATATAAAATAACTAGGATGTGGACATTCATAGAGACAGAATAAAGATTACAGGGTACCAGGGGCAGGACTGGGGATGGAGAATTGGAAGTTAAGGCTTAATTGGTACCAAGTTTCTATTTGGGTGGATGTAACAGTTTTGGTAGTGGATAGTGGTAATGGTAGCACAACATTATGAGTATAATTACCACCACTAAATTGTATACTTTAAAGTGGTTAAAATGGGAAATGGGAGAGAGAGAGAGAGAGAGAGAGAGAGATGGAAACTCAGTCTTAATGGGTTTGAGAGGCAGTCTTCCCGTCTGAAAAAGTTACCTCAATGATTGAATTTATTTTACTATTGGCTTTTGGGGCATGTACTGTCCTTAAACATAAAAACACAGATAAGATAAAAAGCAGTGACAGGTCAAAAAATTTCACTCATCTTAAGTATTATTTGGATCCATAAGGTATAACATGATTAGTGTATACTTCTGTTATCCTTCCCAAATATTCTGCACAAATTAAATAGAATTGCATTGTCTTCCATACCATTTGAAGTTTTACTATTTTCTTTTAATTATGTTGGACTGGAGTGGGAAGCTATGAGCTGTCAGATCACATCACACTCTATTAAATATTGCTGTGCTAATGGTTTACACACATTTCATAACACTATGATAAGGGAATAACTATGCCTACTTTTTTAAAGTATAAATAAATATCAGGGTTTTTTTAAGGAAATATACATGTTTTCTAGATTTTCCATCAAATTTTTCAGAATAATTTTGATTATCATCGCTTTATATAACAGGCTCATAGAACTTAATTGACTTCCCCAATATTACACAAGTAGTTTGAGGCTTAGCTGAAATTAGAATCATATTTACTTAATTCCTGATCACAGCCTGTCACAACATTAAATAAATTTAGCATTTATACAAAAGATCTTTTGACAGTATTTATGAAATCCCCAGCAGAGGATGAAAACTGTTTATCAGTCCCACTCAAGTCCCTTTCCTTACTGAATCTCCTTCCCTGGCCATACATACTATCTGAAAAACACAGCTACAGTTATAGAATGTTGCTATACAAAAACAGATTGAACTCTTAAAAGGGGTAGATAAAAACGTCACTATTTTTGTGAATATGGAATAGACTCCATATTTTAATATAGCAACCTTATTATAAAGCGGCAAAGTGAGTTTGAGGTTTAATTTGTTATTTTTGAGCTCTTTTTGTTTTCAGGTAGATACATGAAATAGTTTCAGAAGTCAAAGGAACAAGGCACAGTTCATTCAAATTCTTTGTATTCCAGGTTAAAAGTGATGCTTCTTTCAAGGCACTGACCCTGAAATATTTCCGTCAGCGTAATAATTATTTCCTTAGGAGGAAAATGCTCCTGATATTTCTTTGAGAGATAATAAATGGATTTTTTTCTGTCAGGCATATATTCCTGAGATATTGCTGTTAGGATAACAACCATGATATAAGCCCCTTAAGCTTATTACTATTTTCCTGTCAGAATGTTTTATTCCTGGTTTGCATTTTTCTCTGAGGAAAATGTATTAAAGACTTGCTTGTCAAATTGATTTTTATTTTACTACAACTATCAAATTTCTAAAAGAATAAATGAAGGATAATGCATTGCTATATATTTCCAAAAGATTTAAGCACAAAACTTACTTGAGTTAAGGTCATGCAGAAAAGCCAACGGATCTGGAACAGTGGAAGAGCCTTTTCTTGTTCCACTTACTTTTACCCTTGGTGTGGAAGCCATGTCATAGGTTCTGTTGATGTCCGTATCCTTGCTCTTGATGTCCTAAATATTTATATTTGTGCATTTATCCTTTGGTATTTATTTAGTAAATGGGAAATTACATAAAACCTAACCACTAAAGCAGACGGTTTCATTTAACTGACATTCATGTCCTAAATTATTTTTCTATAAATTTCTTCAAAATTCATTGATCCATTTTTGTTGTTTGTTTGGTAGCTATTGAGAGGAACAGGAAATGAGAAATCAGTTTCAATTGGTGTCTTTATTTATACCATATTGACAGTTCCAGTGTATAGTTGATAATTTAGAAAATATCAATTCATTCTGGAAATTGGTTCCAAGTAGCACTTGTAAAAGTATTATGTACTTTCCAATCTTCAATACCTTTTTAGAGTTTGTGAACACTGTAAACCTGTTAAAGATATACTCGGGCCTCTGACATCTGCATAAGCATAATCGACAGAAAGACCTCCCAACTCACTTCGAAAACTCTTAGCCATAAACATTCTTTTTTATTTAATATTTCCCCTTTTGGTCAAAGTCTTTCTCCAAATGCATTGCTGATTAATGCATGGTAATAAACCCTCATTGCCAGGGAGCATTATCCCTGGGAGTCATGTCCCTCATTGTGGGGAAGGTAGTGCGTTTTAATACAGAGTTTGGTTTAGAGAGAGGCCACATTTGAGTAACAAGGAGGTTTTCAAGAGGCAACTCTTAGACATTACTTTAACTTGGGCTTATTACAGGAATAAGATTTGTAAGTGCAAGTCTTAAGGTAGATAGCTTGGTTTATTGGCCTATTTTCTTTTATTAGGCAAGGGTTATATAATCTAGAGCTTTTTGCCATATTATTTGAGAAAGTAGCAGGACTTCCCCAGGAGGAAAGCTTAATATTTTGTTAGCTACTGTGTAGGCCTCTAAGAAAAAATACCTATGGCAACCAGGATATCTTTTATTTTATAGAAGTATCTAACTATACCTTTCAAGATGTTTAAAAGACCTTGTCTGTTAGGACACCTGACCATGTTCCATTTTTACTTCTTATCAGGGTTATGTTAGTTGACAGATAAAACTAAAATTATGTACTTGCCTTGCTTCTTATGTAATTTCCTCACATGTGCTTACAGAGAAACCTCAGAGTAAAATATTATAACTGACGAGCTAATTTGGTTGTATCTGTGACATACAGCATTTTTCCAAAAATAAAATATGCATCATTCCCATATCCTCTCCCCATTTTTGTTAGAGAAGCTGTGAATTTAAACAACAGTCATGCATAACATACAGGATTCCTATACATCACCCTACCACCAACACCTTGTGCTGTTGTGGAATATTCATTATAGATTATGAAAGAACATCATCAAACTATTACTGCTAACTATAACCCATAGTTTACAATTGGTGTATTTTCCTACAAATCACACTTATATTAACATTCTGTATAGTATTATATATTTGTTATAGTTCATGTGGGAATGTTCTCATATTTGTACTGTTAACCACAGTCCAACATCCCCCACAGGGTTCACTGAGTTATATAGTCCCATGCCTTGAACAATCTATCCAAAGTATATACACTTAGTAGCTCTAAGTTTCACCACGGAGTTGTGCTGTCATCACCCCAGTCAATTTTAGAATGTTTTCATAGTTCCAAAAGGAAAAATTTGGCAACCTCTTATAACCCTTGTATTAGTCAGCCAAAGGGGGTACCTTTCCAATGTATCAATAATTGGTTGGTTTTTATAAAGGGTATTTATTTGGGGTAGAAGCTTACAGTTACCAGGCCACAAAGCATAAGTTTCTTCCCTCACCAAAGTCCATTGCCACGTGTTGGAGCAAGCAGCTGCTGATGTTTGCCAGGGTTCAGGCTTTTTGAGTTCCTCTCTTCCC